>KQ086133.1:0-49098 GCA_001020605.1 Schizopora paradoxa | reverse complement strand
GTTTTCTGGCGAGTTTCGTTTTTGACATTCACGCGTCCGAAAGCCAAGTTAGGTGCCGCAGGCACCTAACTTGGGCCGGTAGCAACTGTTATAGTATGTAAGGGGTTAGGAGGTTAGGGATGTTAGGGTTAGGGTAGGTGTTAGGGTTAGGGTAGGTGTTAGGGTTAGGGTGGGTTAGGGTTAGGGTAGAGAGTTAGTGGGGTCGGAAATATTGTAAAAAGCATTCATATTTATTCTAAAGCACTTGGGGGAGGGTATCCCTTCCAACGCAAGACCGACATCACTTTCTTGTCGATGCAAGGGAGAAACGGAAAACGCTCAAAAACGAAAAGTCACACGTTCCATATACGGTATAGTGTCTTTTACGTTTTCCGTTTTTCGTATACGCTCACACTGACCTCATGCGCCCCTCATGTCCCACCGACATACAAAAGGCAGAACATGCCCTTTGTCTCGACAAGTCAAGTTCTCTCGGCGAAAGCCAAGGCCGCTTATTTTCTTGAGAGCTCTGTAGCGCTTCAGGCCAATCACACCGACGACCACTAGAAGCCTGACACCGTCCGGCGAGTCCGCGCTATCAATAGAGTCAGCAGGTTGGGTCCGACCGTCTTTCTTTCTCGTACGCCCCGTGTTCCCCAGATTTCCTGGGGCCCTTTGGACGACAACATACTTTGCCTCTGAAAGTCAGAAAAGTATGAGCGGGACAGAGGAGGAAATCCACGTCCACAAGGCGAGCGACGCAGCGGTGCTCGGTGGAGTGCTCGCAGGTCTCGCGAGCGCTGCAATGCTCGCCCTTATCTTCTACGTCCTCTGGCGCACTCGGAAAACGAAGACGTCGCTGCCCATAACGCGGACGTCCACGCTGATGCGCCAGTCGAACTCGACGCAGACGAATTATGAAGGGAACTTGCGGTCCATGGGCCGGTCGGCAACGATGTCGAGCACGAAATTGGGCTTTGGCACTGGCACGCCGCCCGAGACGCTCCCATCTGTCACTCTCTCCTTGGGTCCTGGACGGACTACACCAGTACGCCATGGGAGTGCTACAGTGGTGACTTCCGCGGATGAAAAAGTATGAAGTACATGATGAAATTCACGAGATTTGTGAGTGCAAGTCTATGCTCTCTGCGAAGATTTATTGAGTTTTATTCAAGGATGGAAAGCCACAAAACGCTGTCGACACGCACACTCACTCTTGGTTCGGGACTGTTGGGAAGGGACGTATAGGTGGAACTGGAATTTCGCACCTCATACTTTTTGTATTTTTATTGCAACGACAAAACGAGCTTGAGGCTTGTCATCCTGACGGGACTGCACACTGTATTTACATCGGAAACGTAATTTCATGATACGTTCGTAATCAAACCCAAAAATCCGACGAAAGAGTTTGAAGTCCCTAACTGACGTCGACACCAACATCCATGTACTCGTGTTACGAGGACTTCAATGCTTCTTCTTCACTTCCTCCTTTGAACTCAACAGCTTTAGCCCTTTGACCATATCCTTGCCCAGTGAAATCACAATCAGGCCGGGCAATATCAACCAAGGTCTATAGAAATCCGTCAACAAAAGCAGTAGATGATCAGAACAATGTTTTACGAACACGGCAGGCATGAACCAAGCCCAGAAAGTCGTCCCAGCATCATTATGGCCCGTAGTGCACCAGTTGCAATAGTATTCCATAGTCAAGAAGAGCACGGTCTTGCTGAACGTCATCACCGAGCAAGTGAAACCAAATATCGGTGCGGCGGGGCTTCTGACGAAATGATGGAGATAAATATAATGGATGCTGATAATTGTCTCAACCGCGTTGAGGAGAGCTAGAAATCATGTCAGAGATTGTATCAGCTTGTTCGAGGGATTCCAAGTTGTTATCTCACATTGGGCGTTTGGGAAGCCATTCCCACTCTCGTACGCGTCTATACCGTAAGATTTATCGATCTCAACATACGGTCCATAGAGAGGTTTATAGATCCAATGCAAGTCTCCGCCTGCCAGAGTTCGAGGGCTAATGGTATGACATCAATAAAGAGCGCCGTGTCATCGGAATATAGGACGAAAGTCTTACCGCAAGAACAAGTACGTGCACTCCATACACATAATCGGTATGCATAGCGCGAACCACGCAGTAATCCACGCGCGAGTCTTGAGAGCCATTTTGCAAATCGATGTGGGCGACGACGAGTTCTTTCACTGCGGTTCCGCACAGTCGTGGTGGTATTTATTGGAGACGGAGCGCATCAAATGCGGGGTTCGGCGGCAATTAGCGCGCAGTTTTGATGGAAAACAACTTGAACGGGCGCGCACGGCGTCCATGCGATCACGCAGAATGCTTCCGTGGTATTCAATGGCTGAGCGCAAACGTTGACGAAAGCTCAAAAGCTGTATGCTTCCTTCGAAGTACAAACATTATACCAAAATGACCTTCGCAATGGTGAGTTGCAAGGCCTCTCGGGCAATAGAACATCAGTAAGCTCACGTTATATCAAGACTCGTCTGGATTATCCATGGCACTGGTGCTTTCTCTTTATTTCCCTTACTTCGCCTTCGTTCTTTGAGATTCAGCTGTTTTGAGGGCCAATGCGATGTCCTTTCCATACGTCATCAGTATCAGCGACGGGAAGATTACCCAGGGCCTTCATCAAGATGCTTAAGCACGCAAGAATATTCAATAGATTGAGGATTGCACTTACAATCCTGGAGCGAACCACAACGAGAAGGTAGTCATCGGGTCATTGTGACCCGTCGTACACCAATCGCAGAAGTATTCATGCGAGAAGAACAATACCGTCTTGCTCAATGTCATTGCGGACACCATAAACGCAAATATGGGGGCAGATGTACTCCCAACGATATTCTGCAGGTAAACGTAGTACAACCCAAGGATTGCCTCGATGACACTTAAGAAAGCTGGACGATAAAGACTCAGTAAATTGAGATGGAATTTTGATCTAAGAATTCACCTTGAGCATTTGGGAAGCCATCTCCGCGTTCGAATGCTTCACGGCCGTAAGATATATCGACCTTCGAGTAGATCCCATACACTGGTTCGTAAAGCCAATCGAGGCTTCCGCCAGGTAGAGATAAAGGGCTAATAAAATTGTAAGTATGAATTACTCACGTCATGAGTTCAAGAAAGGACTCCAAGAATGACGCACCGAATAAGAAGATAGCTGCAATCCAGGGCCATGACCGCTGCCGACAATACAAACCAAAGCGAAATCCAAGTACGCCGACTTTTCGCCATAGTTCCTAAGAAAGCGTTGTTAAGGGATTGGTTCTGAATATCAAGGAAAGGTGGATTCCGGAGAGACTCGAGGATGGATGTGGTGTGGTTCAAAGTCAACCTACAGGTTTCATTGCTGTTTGGCAAGAACATCAAGGTCGTGGGTTGCATCACGAAACGAAGCTATCGCCTGCACTTCGTGAGATGAAACTTCTTCACGGAAACGATAAGCGCCCGGTGGGCGTCCCGCGGTGACCTTTGGATATCAGTCGTGATCATTCATCGTTCGCAAATTCTTGACTTTCTGCAGTTGCTCAATAAATCAACGTGTATTCATTCGGAAACAGCAGGCGGTTTCGTCGTCAAAGATACCTTTCGTATTTCATGCATTTCTGTCATCGAAATCACAAGGTCACTTTCTCAAGACCTTCCGGATAGACGTATCCACCCTGTCTTCGTATTTCATCGAAGATGCTCATCGTGAGCAGCGTGTCGGCGTGAGGCATACGCTCGCTCTCCGTTTTGCCATCTTCGAGAAGGAAAATGGTTGCTTAGTGAGATCCATCGTCCGCGGCATTGAATTAGAAACCTACCGCGAATGCATCGAGCGACTGCATCGGCTTCCCAGTGAAGGCCCTGACCAATAATAGGGAATTCGTGAACTTCTTCCGTGTAGTCCTGGGCGCCGCGACCAGGTTGCGAACGGCGTATGATGAATTTATCCGGCCGAGCAGTTGCCCAAGGCAGGAGGATCTCGCTATCGTTGGAAAGAGATAGAGTTATCCTGATGTATTCCAGAAAGTTTATAACGTCCTTACCCATGAGTGCCTTGAATACGGGTGACCACGTCTTTCGGAGAATTGACTCCAATACTGACACTTAAATTTGCTCGTGCTCCCGGACCAAGGTTCGGGAAGTCCATTGACCAAGAAGTATGCAGATCAATCCCCGTTTCGCCAAACTTTGTCATGGCAGCTACCAAGTTCGTCGGGGGATTCAAGTTGTTTTTAGGGTGGCGGTACAAGACGAGCATCGCCCTGGAAGTGGTTAGGTAGCTTCGTGCAAGATGAAGTGGAAACATACCAGACAAGTGGATATGGGCCGAGATCGAGAAGCCCCCCTCCTCCAAGGCTTGGGTTGAGCATCCGATGGGTATCGTCGACAACTGTATTGTACCAGTAAGAATATGGTTCGAAAGTTCAATTTAAGGATTTACCATCAATAAACGAGATGCTGAAATCAGAAACCAGGCGTCGTATTTCTCCGATTGCCTGGTCTTCAAATAGCGCCTTCTCCAACGCAAATGTGAGAGGGAAGAATCGAGTCCAAACAGCTTCCATTAGGAACAACTTCTTGGATTGTGCGAGCTCCGATAAGACTTTGAATTCCGCTTTGTTGAGTGTAGCGGGCTAAAAAAAGGAGAGGTTCTGAGTGCGTCCTAGTCACAATACCAGAACCACTTACCTTCTCGAGCAAGACATGTTTTCCTGCTTCAAGAGCGTTTTTGCAGTCCTCGTACTAAGGAATTTGGATGAAAGGAAGTTCACAATGCGAGACACTCTACAAGTGTCACACTTACATGAGAGGGGTGAGTCGTCCCAACATAAATTATATCCACATCCTGAGGAATAATCAGTTTCTACCCTTTCCTCATTATCAAGTAAATCTTACGGGGTGATTGTAGACATCAGCATACGAGCCAAACGCCGCGGGGGCAACTGGGAGGAGACCACTCTGCTGAGCAAATCCCCCTTGAGGACAGTTATCCTTGATGAACTCTTCCGCCTTCTGGCTAGACCTTGAACCAACTGCTGTAACAGCATGCACAACGTCTCCGTCACGACCGGATTTCGTTGGATCCAAGATAAGATCCCGAACGAAAAATCCGGAGATACGACCAGCGCCTACAATACCCCACTTCAGTACGAATGGCTTGGTAGTCATGACTGTAGATGAACAACTCACGACACGTAGCTCCTGAGGGACGTCTTTGGTCATGACCCAGTCAATCGGACCGTCGTGGGCCGCGGACGCTTTCCAGTGGATATTGAAGTTTGGTAAGGTATTAGAACGAAGAGATGAACAGTTTATCCGATCTAACCTTGTCAATCTTCGATTTCTATTCCATACAAGTGCAGAGTTAACTTGAATGTCGATCTTTGATATTGTATCTCGCACGTCTTCAGCTTGTCGTAAATGTGCGTATTTTCGTAAGGATGGCGGAATTCGTAAATTCAATGTAAGAGAACAAGTAGTCGAGAAGTTGATAAGCTCTAACATGTCAAACACGAATAAGTGCAGAACCTCTTACGGTAGAGCTACAAACCGTAAGATTATCTTCGAAGTTCCAGCACGGCGTTTGCATACGTACGGAACCGGGGGATCTGCACTCCTGTATGCACCCTCGGTGGACAACTGCACAAAGCGGGTCACGCGGCGCATCGCTCGCTGAGTTTCTCCGCAATGCACCAAGGAAGTGATCGGTGGACGATTGAGGTACGACTTTCGCGAGGTTATGCCGTCTGAGCACTGTAGGCTAGGACTAGGCCTAAGATGCCTATGTCCTTTCAAGACGAGCCCACCAGGGCCCCCCTCCTTTTGAGCGTCTCCACAGTGAGGGTGGATGACGTTAGAGAGGGAGCGCAGTAAAATTTTTGTAAGACGGAGTCGACATAGTCGAGGCCTACCTCGGACTTTCGGTTGATCAAAGAGGACCAGGTCTGAGTACGGATAAATCGTCGGTTTTCCGCAGTTGGGAAGATTCGTAAGAGGGCCAGCAAGCGTACCAGAGAAGTGTGCTTGAAATGAACTTGAACGAGGAAGTCGGTCCTTGACTCCTATTCGTTGCGGCTTCGAACTATGCCTGATTTCAAAGAACGGCGAAGCCTGTGGAAGAAACGTGTAGTGGCCCATTGGGTTGGTATTTCGAGGCTAACAGATCGGAGACGTGGAAGAGTCCCCGAACAACTTTATACGGGGGTGCTCTCCGGTGAAACCCTGCATCAAGGAACCCTTGGAGCTGAAAATCTCTTCCGCCTATTCGCAGATGTGGCGGTACGTGCTGGTGGGGTATAAAATCTTGCAAATGAAGCATGAAGAGTACAGACAAACTCGACGACAGACCTTCTCCTAGACCCGACGTCTTACAGCATCATAAATCATGCACAATCTCCTAGGCACCAAGTCGCACAACCCGTTCAAGCCCACCATGAAAATCGCTCTTCATCGGACGGCGACGAGTTCCGTACGTTTCTGTTACTTGTATCTGGTGCAAATATTGATGAACGTTTCAGTCATCACAAAACCAAAAGAGCAGTGCCATGGGTTCGTTAGAGGAAAACCCAACAAACCACTGGTACGATGACGATGCAAAAACGTTGGTGCTTCACGATGAGGCCAACGAGGTGAGCTGTCCGTATTTATCGTGTGGTTGGAGCCTTCTAAATACTGATTAATCTTCCGGATAATCAGCCACCGCTCAAGCTAAGCCGATCCTTGACAGAGAAGTTGAAATCGATTCGACGTGGTCATTTATTCCTCTCCAACGCGTCAAGTGCCGTGACGACCCCCCGAGAGGAGATATCAGAGGTAATTATCTGCTCTCATCACCCAGCGATTGCCTCTTAATTCAGTTTTCCTAGGACGATCTTCTCGATATTGATAACCGAGCTTGGGTATGACGGGCGAAAAGCATTCTCTGAAGCGTTTAGTTCAAAGCATTCTCGCAGTTCTGTTACGGGGCTTTCATTTTGGCTTGAGAACCATAGACATAGAAGATAGAGACAATTACGCACTGTACACAATCCATGCCCTCACGTATGTATGATTTCCTCAAGACGCGTCATCCCAACTGTAGAGAAGGGGAGTCCCAAGGAAGACTTCCGTCAGTATATCCGCAGATTTTGCAGCGAGCGTTGATAATCCATTGGCGTTGTGTGAGATGTTGGTCGTCAGAGTTCAACTTCGGTGGCCATTACGGACCGTGTCCGTGACGCGACGAGCACGCGAAAGGACGCCGGATACGTCAGGCTGCAGCCACTTGCGGGACTCAGTACTCATTCACCTTCCATCTTCATCTCACTTGTATGAGACTCGCGGAAGAAAAGGAAGAGAGAGGGTCCGGAACTCGTCTCCCGTCCACTTGTGGCGTTCAGCTTCTCAACTTCTTTGATCGTCCCTTGCAAATCCCAAAAGCAGTTCTTTTATTCTCCGTAAAGCGTAATACATAGGTTGCATATGTCCAGAAAAGGGTTAGCGCGTCAAAAAGTTGACATGTAACCGTCCCCTCCTCTGTCCTCCAAGAATCAGTCGAGCATAGGTTCCCCCTCTGAGGACCTATGCTCGTCATACAAACGCACTCACCTCGCTTCTCCTCCAAGAACCGATCGCGTTCACCGTATTCGCAACTTCGCGAAGTGCTGGCACACCGCATCCGCTTCTCGCTGGCATCCTCCCTCGTGCAGGACCCAGTCTTGCTCCCGTCCGCTACACCTTCTCGCAGATATCGCGGTGAACGTAGCTCGTCGTATCATCGCCTTTGATTCCAGCAGGTCAGTTTCATTTCGTATCGAAGTCATGAATTCGAGTACTTACCAATATGACGCAGCTCGCTGAGAGCTTCCGATGCGTACCGTCAAAGCACAGATCTCGCAAGTTCTCTGCACCTCTGCAATCGACGCAGCTCATCGAGAGCTTTCGATACGTACCGTCAACGCTGGACCTGATGGCAAGCATAATCACCTTGCAACGGAACACATCTTCATGTGAGTAAGAACCAGACAACTTTGATAAGAAATCAGCTAACCTGCACACCAGCCTTTGTGCTCGAAGGGTTCACAATCGACTCCATGCGCCGACAGCTCTCGAAACATACCGTCAACACTGCGACAAGGTCAGCAATAGTTCAGAAAGTCCGATCGAAGTCAGCAAACTCACCGAATCGTGCAGGTTCTTGCTCCCCGACCGTGTGCTTTCGAAAAAAACCGTCGTCGCCTAACCAAGCAAAGGTAAGCCTCACGACTAGTCAGGGAATTAATGAAAGTACTCACCTCAATCTCCAAGACACCTCGATCGAACGAGCTCGTCGAGAGCGTTCGAAATATACCGTCAACGCTATCCTGACGGCGTCGAGACTGAACGGGTCCTGCGCAGGGATTGGATGGCGGCAACATTATGGTAACGAGGCGCTGCATCGACGATAGAAGTTCATAGAACACCCCCGCTCGCGCGCGTTCGATACGTTGCGTCGAAGCGTGAAGGACGGCCGCCAGCATTCGATACGGCCCATCCGCGTCTTCTCAGCACAGATCATCCACGGACTTCGATCGGCGTAGAGGTAGCGCGTGCGCGTGGACGTCAAGAGATCTCGATGCGGACCGTCTATTTGTAGATTCTAGGTAAGTACAGTTTCGAAAAAGAGTGATCAATGTACTCACAGCTGATCTTACTCGTGCACATCAGAATCATGCTCCAATTCGCACCAACCGATCGCTCTCGCCGAGAGATTTCGAACCACACCGCCAACATTCGATCTCGATCGATGCGCAAAGTCGATAGCTCGCGTCGAGAGCTGTCGATATGTACCGTCCACATGTCTGCGTAATCGCGAAAGCAAGGTTAGTCATATTCGAATCAAATTAAAGCAGCAATCACTAACCTGCGCACCAGCAAACCTGGTATCAATTCCCTGCCTCGCGAGCTCGCGATGCAATCGGATTCATAGTGTCAGCGTCGGCTTGGTGGAGCGTTGGCTGCGACGATAGTGACGTGTCTGCGCGATGGCATTCACAAGGTAAGCAACACTTCGAATACTAATGAAAAGAAATTACTCACAGATAAGCACAAACTAGATCGCAATCGATCGCCCGCACCGAGACGTTTCGATATGTACCGTCAAGAACCCCCTTTCCCCACCCTTCGCCGGACGTTGGCGCAATTCTCTTAGGTGGTCGGCGCGTGGAAAAGCGGTTCGCCTGCTCTTGATCTATACCGACGCCTCGCGACGGTCGAAAGGTAAGCTTTTAAGTCGAATTATTGAGAAGAACATATACTCACTAACGATCTGAACACATAGCTCTCGAGCAGCGACGTTGGTCGGGAGGATTCGATATATACCGTCAAATCCCTCCCGCACTACTCGATCTTCGTGCTTTGGCGGGAAATCGTGAACAGGCAACGGTTTTCAAGTGCGTGCCGCCAGATCTCTGTGTGGAGCGAGTTTGGTAGAGTGGATCGCCCGGTCTCGATGTATGTAGTCAACGTATCGTTGGGCGACCGTCGTCGACGTTACGCGCCGCGAGCTTTCGATCCATGGTGTCGAAGCACCCACGCACAGGTCGTGAACTCGCGCTGGATAGCGTAGTTCACCCGCTTTCGATGTGTACCGTCGATGCACGGCTGGGTGACCATTGGAAAACCTGACGTCGACGCTACGTGCATAAGGCCTGGCTGCGCACTCTCAATTCGCAGCATAATTCTGCGATTGATAGCGCGGCTCGCCCGCTTCTGATGTATACCGTCGACGCACATCGACTTCTACGTGACCTCGCTCTGGACGTTTAGCGACGGGACAGGCATCCCAGTGCTATCGAATCACACGTCAACCCTGGATCGCAGAGCTTTATAGATAATTAAATTACTCACCGTCATGGCCAGCTCACGCGCGTTCGATATGTACCGTCAAAGTTGACGTGCTGTTGGAGTGCAAAGTGAGCAAAGTGCTGCAGATGTTCGAAAGGGACGCCCGGAACTCACCAGAACAAGAGGAGCACATCCAGCGTCGAGTTTGTGTGTGCAACGACAGCTGTCCGAGAGAGCTCGTGCCGGGCTTTCGAAACATACCGTTGCGAGATTCGCTCACGGTTGCAGGCTTGGAAGCAGCGTCACCACGCGCCTCTACGATGCTAGCAGCACCTCCGGGCGTATACAGACTAGCCCGAGTATTTAAAGGTTAGTTCTAATCAAGATCATCGACGTCGAGTTACTTACAGTCCACCTTCGCACACAAACAGAACCTCTGCATGGCGCTCTCCAGCTCTCGATAGTTCTCGCCGACGTAAAATTTGAGCACGGCACGCTGTGAAATCTCAAGGTGAGGATTGTATAATTGAAATCCAAGCTGATGCGCACGCACTTACAAATCGAATGAGCCTTAGGCAAAGAGTAATAACGTGCAATGTCGGGAAAAACAAACACACGCAGGATCGTCGAAAGGACGGTCGACGTCGCCTTTCCATTGCATCGTTAGGCGCGCGACCCTTGCGATCTGCAACAAATGTGAGTAATTATTTGATACAAAGGTACGGGTACGTACGAGAATACAACTAAGTGCATTCAAAGCGTGCCGTCACTCCAGCACTGATATTCAGTGTGAACAACTTTGACCCATCCATGGCGCGCTCGGTCTGTAGGAAAAAATCCGCATGGCAAGTCAATGATGTGGCAAAAGACGGAGGCCTTTAATACGTACCATTCGCGTGAGTCGTTTATAGACCGCTGCGCGTGCTTGCCAATGACCTTAAAATCAATGTCAGCTTTGTAGACCCATATGATAAATAGAGGAAGGTACAGCATACCGTGACACGACCTTCAAACTGTTCGGCGTACGTCGATACGGTGCGGTGCAAATCCTAGAGGATCTGCAATGAGGATTAATGTGGCAAATGTGGAGGTGTGTAGAAAACCTTCACAAACCTCAAACAGCTTGCTAGTGGTGAGTACTGGAAACCTTGCCTCCTCCCTAGATGTTCAGTATGATCTGAAAGTCGTCCTGTAAGTCCAGATCTCACCAACTTGAAGGATGAGAGATGAACTCACTGTTGAGGCTTCTCTGCATGCCAGGAAAATTGTTGCAACATCATCAATGCACAAGCTGCTGGCAGTCAGTGGCGGAGGAAAGAGGATGGGCTGTTGGGGAGGAGGAGCAGAACTTGTCGACATGAAGTACTCCAAACTTCAATGTTGATGGTGTGGGGGGTTGTAAAGAGAAAAATTGTACCAAGCCGTAGGAAACATGCACCTCAATTCAATCTTCATTGGGCATAGTGAGACTCAGGGACTCATATCTAGTTGAATTCTCTTCAGGTGCTTCTGAACTTTCGAACAGATGACTTCGCTTGAGAGGTCCTTCTGAGAAGAATACTCGGCTAATTGACTGATTTGATCGCTCAAGAAAATCTACACTTGGAGAAAATTTTCACACTGGTCAGTATTGTTGAGATATATCTCAAAGGTTTTCTCATTGCATTGCCTGGCAAATTCCCCTCTGAAATCAAATGGCAAAAGGGAACTGGAGGAACTGACTCGGACCTCGCTGAAATTGTCTGGAAGCAGTTTGGCTTTCTGATAGGCGAGGCAGGCCGTCCTTCGCCCACCTCGCCTCCCTCAGCCAATCGGGGCTTTTTATTCAGTATCAGCTGTGGCAATCATGTAATGATCACCTACCACTTCTCCGTCCACCGCCGCTCCCGGCTGCTTGTGCAATCCGCCAGAAAAAGCTTGAAAGCTTGATTTCTCCCCTGCAGATTTGCTGGGCTGCATGTTCACAGCAAAAATATGTGAGTTTGTGGAGAAATGGGACTGTATTCTGCTGAAAAGTGCTCTTTCAAAAGGCATGGTGGGCGCAATTTGCAAGGAGCGAAAGCGAGCGATGCTGCTGGCAGAGCCGCACCGGAAGTCGCCGAGAAAGCGGTGCTCGTGCTCTTGACGCGTCGCGACGCGCCAATTAGTCCACGTCGCCTCCTTGACCTTCGACCACCACTGCCACCCGTACTGACCCTCAAGAACGACGGGGTGAGTCAAAAGTTTAAATGGTTGATTATTATCTTATTATCTTATCTAAATAGCTACAGTACTAGCAGTAACGACCTCGGTGCGTCATTTTGACGCGTCCGCCGTCTTTCAAGCTGCAGCGCACCGGTGCGTTAACTTTAATATTTCCTTCTTCTCAAAGGAGCTCAGGTGAAAGCTGCAATATTGAACAGCACTCTGCTCTAGATATCAATACAAACTCAGGGTGCAGGTTTTTTTCTTTCTCGCAGTATGGCGTTGCACCTTTCGAAGGTTTTTAAAGATCTTTCTTGATTCTCGACATCACAGTGGCATTTATACATCTTTGATGCACTGAATCTTCACGCTCTCGCCGGCGGTGGAGATATACATACACAGAAGATACTATACTCACCAAAAAGGAGACCCATCGGGGCGTTGAAATCCCAACGTCAAGATTGTAGTAAATCTTCGCAACTTTCTAGACGACCGGAGACTACGGGTGCGGGAGGTGCGCAAGATTTTTTTTCTAGTTCATTTCACTCGGATCACCGTGTCTGCGAGTGCGCATGCAATCATTCAACTGTATCTTGCAATTTTCTGGTTCTTCGGGGGGTACCTGAAGATGCCCGTTTGCAGATGCAAGCGAAACGGCACTAGCGCGAGTGCAGCAAGCGAGCGTCTGGCTTCCTTCGCGTAGATCGCGCGGCAGCGCATCCGTTGACGGTTTGTGTGTCCACCCACCGATCTTCAACATTTCTGCCATCTTTTCCAACCTTCCCACTTTTTTCTCGTCTCCTAGCGTCGTTTCAGTGCGTATCAGCGCTCTTTGGAAGGCTCTGAAGGTTCTGAACTTTCAGAGCTGCAGCGCACGGACCACAGATTTTCAGCATAAAAAGGGAGAGAATTCTGAGTTGTCTCTCCAGCTCTCTGTGCTAGCTGTTTCTCCCCCGTCCTCCCCTGTTCTCTCGTCAACGTCGTCCTCACCTTCCTCATCGCACTGGCTCTGCTCCTCTACGTTTGCTCGTGCCTGTGACGCCGACGGCGCACGATGCTAGCATTGTGTGATATTTCCCCCGCTTCGGTGTTGGACTAGCCTACGTCTCCCCCACCGGCGCAAAGACAATGGTCAGTCCTTTTTATTGGGCTGTTGCCTTTCTTTATGCTGCTCTGATTCTGCGAACAAGATACTATTTACAAGTCCGATAGTTTTTTCAAGGTAAGATCCACTCAGGCCTTTTGATTTCTTTCTCGTCGAGCTCATAGAACCTGCACGCGCCTTCGTAGATGCCGCGTCTCAACATTTTCGGGACGCCATCGTGAGCGTCAAGAAATGGCATAGGAACTCGAAATTGTAAGTGTCGTCCACTCGTCCTTTCCCTATTTGTGTTCACATTTCCTTCACTTCAATGTACTTGTTGCGACTGCGACCTCGTGTTCACAAAGCATCTTCTGTGGAGGTATGTTATGCCTTATTTTTTCTCATATTTATTGCTACTAATTGCGTCCTTATCTTAGTCTCTTAATCCTGGTGTTTTACGTTGCACGCGATGCGTCGATAAAATTCCTGAAATCGGACTGTACGTGCATCATTTACTCACCTTTACGAAGACTTCACGACGCGTAGTTCAAATTAGCGTTGACTTGCGATGACACTACAGCTTTGGCCGATCGAGTTCGACGAGCTGCGGAGTACATATAGTTTACCGCACTTGCCTCCCGTGTGGTTAGTTGAGTATACTGTATAGCTCATCGTCATACGTCGGGCGATGCATTCGAAGATTTCGCCGATATGAGCGAGGTGAGCTCTTCGTGACGTGCTTTCAAATGTTTCACTTACTTACATTTCCTCTGCAGGACTTGTATTTCTATTACTTCGGTGAATGCATAAGGGTTCGCACAGGCGTTGCGTCGCCTTTGCTCGCTCGAGCCTGGTGAGTGATGTAAGGTCGGCTCATGCAATGCCTTTTCGTGAGTATTCTTTTCACCTCTTTCATTTACTAACCTTTCATGCCTCGCGTTCTTGCTAACTATGTGGCTCCAGATTGAGGTTGACGAGGTTTACCAAAGACGTCCAAGTCATAAGATTTTCGAGGTTTGATTTTGTTCGATATCAAATCTTACGAGTAACTCACAGACTTTGTAGTGCCGACAGCGCTTTCTTGCATCCCTCGCATCCTGCGCCGCCTCACTACTCCCCCATCTCACTCCCCCATTCTCTCCCTTCCTTTTCTACCGCGACTGCGCGAAGTAGAGAGGGCGCCTTGTCACTGACGGCACGAGCACACGCTGGCTGGCTGACTACACCCAGTACCTGCGGGGGTAGAGAGAATCTGACACCGCGCCAGCGAGAGGCTGCGGTCTCTCGCTGGCGTGTCGAACTGCTCTCCGGGACCCTCGTTGAACTGGTTGTGATTACTGAGCAGGCGTTATGCGGATGCTGGAAGAGACGAGGTGTTGGGGCGCCGCACTCTTCACTCATCGAGTAGATGGGACGTCGAACGGAGGCGTATGCAGAGATCGTGGACCGCACTGTGAGTTTGGAAGGTTCGAGCCTTCCCTCTCCAGTGTGTTGAACTGCTTTGCAAACGCTCTCTGGACCGTGCCGTCTGCGGTGCATTGTGTTGAGTTCGTGCGCTTGAATCACAGAGATCACAGAGATTCTCCGCACCAAAATTCCACCTGGCTGTCGCTGTGAAGATGGGACCTGGCATCAAGATATATACGCAGCATTGGATACCGCTCACCGACCGTCGAACATCCGCCATTCTCACTCGCACCCTCGCTCACCAATTCCTCAACGTCTCATCTTCGCATTACACACGCGCCCACCACACAGCTGGTTGACGCGCTGCAGTGGTTGCACAGGGCGGGGAACGCGTCATTCGTCGGGTCTGGCGGGCTACTTACCCGCCGATCTTCGCAACGTCATTTCTTGCCGACCGCTTCCCTCCCCAGCCTCAGATTGCACAGATTGCACTCGACATCTCTCAACACGTTGCACTGGTCGCGCACGTTGAGGGGCGCGTTGTTCGTTGTCGCTGGCTGGAGGTTGGTGTATGCGTTTCAGACTGGTTTGGCGCATCGTCCGGGGCGGTAACCGACAGGAAACGTGTGCCTTCTGTAGCTTGGCATCTTATTTCGACAATTCCCAAGCAGGACCTGTCACGGGTTGCTCATTAGTGAGAAACGAGCTTTGCAATTCGAGGGGAACTTACAGCCAAACTTATCGGGCTCATATCTCGCGAACCACGTCGCCCTCCGCTTTCGCATTTCGCACGTACATGCTTCCCACATCTCCGAACATGATGCACCGGTCGGGCACACCGAAGGATGCGCCCTTCGTCGACACTGGCGGGAGGTCGATGTATGCGCTTCGAGGGCACTCAGCGTATCTCCCAGCGACCTGGGAACCGTGAAAACGCATGCAAAGCGAAGCGTTACACCCAATCTTGTTGGTGTGAAGACGGCAGCTGGCGTACTTCTGTGGTTAACGAGATCTACGCGGGGTGATTGGGGGGTACTCACTCGCTAAACTTCGTCAGCTCGTATCTCGCGAACACCTGCGTCTCCCATGCCCTAACTTCACAAGTACGTAGCATACAAGCTTGCCGACGCGATGCACACGTCGGGCACGGTGCTCGACGCGTCGTTCGTCGTGTCCGGTGAGGGCAAGATGTATGCGCTTGGACTCAACTCAGCGCGACGCCAAGCATGATGGGAGCTGGGGGAATGCGTGCCCGCGCGAGCTTGACATCTCATTTGGACGCTGTGTAAACGGCACCTGGTGCGCGGAGCGCGTTAGTGAGATATGGGCAGCACAGTTTGGGGGTGCTCACCAGTCAAAGTTCACGAGCTCGTTTCTCGAGAACGGCTACGCCCCCCACCTTCCCAATGCACATGGGGGTGCTTGATAGCACTTCGAGCGTTGGGATCGGGTTGTTCATGGTGTCAGTGTCGCCGTTCGACGGGGAAGGCGGGTGACATTGCGAGGTTTTGGAGCGAGGACGTCGACTTTTCCCGGGGAGACAGGAGCCGGCAGATGATGGTCGACGTTTCTTTGACGGCCTCTCTTTGTGGTCGGTAAGTTCCATGGGGTACGGGTTCGTGGTTGTCGAGATATGGTGGGTCGAAGGTGGGAGGGGTGACGAGGACGGCTGGTTAGTCGATTTTCCAAAAGGCCAGAAAGGCGAGTCGGACGCGTGTACGAGGTGAAGCCTGCATTTCTAAGTGTCGGAAAGGTTGTTTGAGGGCTGTAACGACTCTGTAGCGGGGAGAAAATGAGTTTGAAGTCGTCGAGTCTGTGAGGCCAAAGGCAGAGCACGCACCTTGCTCGACGACAATCAAGCAGCGCCAGGACGCGCCAAACACGTTTTCCAGCCTCGCTAACACTCTTTCAACACCCCACAACCATCCGAACTTCCCCCCTCAAAAATTTGTCGTCGTTGTGTGCGCCGTTGGTGAGGTTAGAGCCATAGGGATGAGGTCGATTTTGCGCCGTGCTGAGGTACGTCGCTTGAGTCCGAGTCCGTGCACGTCGCTTTTGACGCTCGAACGCGCTCGTTGGCGTGGTTATTGGGGAGAATGCACGCAGGAGGTTGCGGGGAGGTTGAGTTGTGCTCATGGTGGTTGGTGGTTGAAGGTCAAGACGCGCGCGTCTCATCTCGCGACTTGCGTGACAAGTTGCGTCTGCACGTCAACTTCGCAAAAATGTTTTCATTTTCATTTTATGTCTAATTACATGTACACTATCTACCGGGCTCGCTTTGCCTGCAACAACATCTTCCTCTTTTTCGAAATTAACAATTATCATACCCGGGGGACGGTGGACGAGCAAGTCTTGCTCCTGATGTATCTCGCTGGGCTTACAGCTTACAGTGTCTTCGCCCTTTCACATTCTGGAGCACACCGTAACCCCCCGTTTTCCTAGTCTCCACAACGAGGGATGATGACGTTGGAAAAATAGCGCAGCAAAAATCTGTGCAAATTGGAGTCGACTGAGTCGAGGTCTAAGTCGAATTTTCGGTCAGCTAAAGAGGGCCAGGTCTGAAGGTCTGAACACGGATAAATCGTCGATTTTGCGAAGTTGGACGATTCGTAAGAGGCCAGCAAACATTCCCGAAAAGCGAGTCTTCAATGTGAACCTAAACAGTGAAGTCGCTTCTTGGCTCCTATTCGATGCGGCTTCCAACTATGCTTGATTTCAAAGAACAGGAAGAAACGTGTAGTGGTCCATTGGGTTGGTATTTCGAGACTGACAATTCGGAGACAGGGAAGAGTCACCGAACGACTTTATACGAGGGTGCTCTCCGGTGAAACCCTGCATCAAGAAACCCTTGGAGCTGAAAATCTCTTCCGCCTATTCGCAAATGTGGCGGTACGTGCTGGTGGGGTATAAAGCCTTGCAAGTGAAGCACGAAGGGTAAAGACAAACTCGACGACAGACCTTCTCCTAGACCCGACATCCCGCAACCTCATAGACCATGCACAATATCCTAAGCACCAAAACGCACAGCTCATCCAAGCCCACTATGAAAGTCGCCCTTCATCCGACGTCGACGAATTCCGTACGTTTCTGTCGCTCGAGTCTGGTGGAGATATTGATGAAGTTTCAGTCATCACAAAACCAAAAGAGGAGTACCATGACCTCGGTTGAGGTAGACCCAACCAGCCCATGGTACGATGACGATGCAAAAACGTTGGTACTTGAGGATGAGGCCAGCGAGGTGAGCTGTCCGTATTTTTCTTGCGCACGAAGTCTTCCAAATACTAATCATTCTTCCGTGAAAATCAGCCACCGCTCAAGCTAAGCCGATCCTTGACAGAGAAGTTGAAATCGATTCGACGTGGTCGTTTATTCCCCTCCAACGCGTCAAGTGCCGTGACGACCCCCCGAGAGGAGATATCAGAGGTAATTATCTGCTCTCATCACAGCGATTGCCTCTTACTTCAGTTTTCCTAGGACGATCTTCTCGATATCGATAACCGAGCTTGGGTATGACGGGCGAAAAGCATTTTCTGAAGCATTTAGTTCAAAACATTCTCGCATTTCTGTTACGGGGCTTTCATTTTGGCTTGAGAACCATAGACATAGAAGATAGAGACAATTACGCACTGTACACAATCCATGCCCTCACGTATGTATGATTTCCTCAAGACGTGTCATCCCAACTGTAGAGAAGGGGAGTCCCAAGCTTTACATCAAAGGAAGACTTCCGTCAGTATATCCGCAGATTTTGCAGCGAGCGTTGATAATCCATTGGCGTTGTGTGAGATGTTGGTCGTCAGAGTTCAACTTCGGTGGCCATTACGGACCGTGTCCGTGACGCGACGAGCACGCGAAAGGACGCCGGATACGTCAGGCTGCAGCCACTTGCGGGACTCAGTACTCATTCACCTTCCATCTTCATCTCACTTGTATGAAATTCGCGTTGCTTGGAGAATAAAGAGGAACTACTGCTCGTGCAGGAGACGAGCTGGCAACCATGGGTGCGAGAACAAGCACTGTACCGCCTCCTCTGCCAGATGAAACTAACATTGCACTACTGCGCGGCATAGATCAAGCAATTTCTCGTCAGCTCGTGGACAAGATGTATGAGAAGAGGAAGGCTGCAGCGTTGGATTTAGAGAAGTGCGTTACTTGGATGAAATTACACTGCGAGTTGAATCTGAACTGCTCTCAAGGTACATTCGCGAATGTCATGCACAGAACGAGCAGAAACGAATCGTTCAGGTTATTGACCAGCTAGTGGACATGTTCAGCAATCCCTCAAATCCCCTGCACGTCAAAAACGGAGGCCTTATTGGACTTGCCGGAACTGCAATAGCTCTCGGGACAGACGTTGCGCCTTACATGGACAAATTCATTGAACCTCTCCTAATGTGCTTCTCCGACCCCGAAAACAGGATTCGCTACTTCTCAGCTGAATGTTTGTACAACATCGCGAAAGTCTCCAAAGGCGAAATATTGGTGTACTTCAACCCAATATTTGATGCATTGAGCAAGGTGAGTGGCCGATTACTGCCCATGACTCCCGTGTTGAACCCAGAATAGCTTTGCGCAGATTCGGAGCTGTCTGTCAAGAATGGCGCAGAGCTTCTTGACCGTCTTCTCAAGGATATCGTCGCCGAATCCGCGTCTGTATACGTTCCTCAGTATTCCGAGACGGAGAAGGCTCGTATTCAGGCCGATGATCACTACAGTAAAGGAATTGTTGTACCGCACCCTGACGACATTGGCGTGGTTGGCACGCCTCGCAAATCTTTCTCATTAGCCCACTTCATTCCTCTCCTGCGGGAGAGAATTCTCGTCAGAAATCCATTCACAAGAAGCTTCCTCGTCCAATGGATCACGGTACTGGATTCGGTCCCAGAGCTCGAACTCATCACCTATCTACCTGAATTCATGGATGGGCTTCTGTGAGGATCCTTACTTCGTTTTGTGAAGACTTCTGTTAATTTCAGAATATAGTGACTATTTGTCCGACCCAACAGACGATGGCGTACGGATAGCAACGGAAAACTTGCTTGCAGACTTTCTACGAGAAATAAGAGAAATAGCTTTGGTGCAACGCAGGACTCAAGATAAAGAAATCTATGGATCGCGAGTTTCGGATACTCCCCGCCTTCCAGGAGACCCAAAGGAGAAATTACCTGAAATCACAATGGCGGGTAACGATTCAACAGCTTTCCTTCCTGACGGAACAGCATCTCCTCCTGTGGACGATGAATTTGCTGGAGAAAAAGAGGGCGATGCCAACTACAACGAAGCTGGAGGTGTGTATTATCCCTATGTATTTGTAGACGACATCGCTAATGTTAATTCAGTATATCTACCTGGTCAAACAGTGAAAGTGCACTACGCGGATGTTGTGGATATTCTCTTGGAACGCTTGGACCAAGAACGTGAGTGCTTACTCACTGGAATAAAATATTCTCTATTAAAACCAGGAAAATTTCCAGGTGATGTGAATCAGATGTCAATGGCGCTCACATGGCTCGCAGAATTTCTCGGATTTGCTCAGGACGTCATGCTGCCCTTTATGCCCCGGCTCATCCGCGCAATCCTTCCCAATCTTGCTCACCATGCACCCATCATCCAAGAAGACGCTATCAGAGCAAATCGAGCTCTCATGGCGGTCGTCCAACGTTTGCCTTCTCACATTCCATCTGTTCCTGCACAACAAGGAGATAAAACACCTTCTGTGCGCGCAAATTCTGTCAGCGGATCGCCGGCAGCCACCCGTCAACCCACATTACCCAAGGAGGCGATGTCACCAACCTTCACGCCCGAAAGCGAACTGCCCGGAAATCCCTCTGCAGCAGCTTCGGAAAGGGCTGCATACCTTTCACGGCAACGCGCCGCAACTGTACCGACAGCTGAACTTCAGCATCAGCAACAGATACCCCCTCCCGCTCCGGACGGAACGACTGTCGATCAGGGGAGTCGTTCTCAGTCGCCTTCGTCAACGGCGGCAAGCGTCGCTCAGACAGTCAACACCAATCAAACTGCCACTACACAACCACCAACGCAATCTCCGACCCAAGTAGAGGCTGAACCATTCGACTATTATGAGACTGTTCGCGCCCTTACTCCTCAGCTCATACCTGAACACGAGGCAACACAAGTCGCCGCACTGAAATGGTTGACAATGCTTCACAAGAAAGTTCCTAGAAAGGCATGTTTCCCTGTTGCGTTAACACTCTTGAGTGCCATTTATATTCAACACGCCGCCACTTCAGATTTTGACCATGGATGACGGCACCTTCCCCGCATTACTGAAAGTCCTATCGGATTCGAAATCCGAGGAGGTAAGTCAGACGTGTCTTGATTCGCGCGATGTCACTGAAATGCGAATACAGGTGATAAAACGCGATCTTCAATTGCTAGCGCAAATCTCTTCGAGTTCGGACGAGAGCTACTTCAAGTCATTCATGATGAATCTCCTAGAGCTATTCAGCACCGATCGCATCCTTCTCGACGAACGTGGGAGCTTGATAGTACAGCAGTTATGCACCAATCTAAGTACGGAACGGATATACCGTACACTCGCCGAGCTCCTGGAGAAGGAAAGATGGGAAAAGGAGAACGTAAGTCTGAAAAAATGTATTCGAGTGCAAAACTGAACGAGCAACGTTGTAGGACTTGGAGTTCGTCAGCCTGATGGTGCAAAAATTAAATCTCATCCTCATCACCTCACCCGAACTGGCAGAATTTCGAAGAAGATTGAAAAATCTGGAAAGCAGAGTGCGTGATTCTCCAGTTAAGTTTGGTTTTGGACTGTTAACGACGCGTTATCTACAGCAAGACGGACAGGCACTGTTCACGATTCTATACAGATCGTGGTGCAACAACGCCGTCTCCGTCCTCGGTCTCTGTCTTCTGTCGCAGGCTTACGAACATGCCTCGAATTTATTGACTATTTTGTAAGCAACATATCGATGTTCGCAGCTGCAATCGTCTGACCTATCACGAAGTGCGGACCTCGAAATTACGGTCACCTTACTTGTGCAAGTTGATAAGCTTGTACAATTAATTGAATCACCCGTCTTTACTTGTAAGTCGTGATAATCGACACGTCGCATTTTTGTTCGTGAACTTACCGCTGCTTGTAGACTTGCGTTTACAACTTCTCGAGCCGGAGAAATACCCATACCTCTTCAAGTGTCTGTACGGCTTACTGATGCTACTTCCACAAAGTACAGCATTTGTGTCCCTTCGAAACCGTTTAAGCGCCGTCAATTCAGCAGGTTTCCTCCAAATCGCACCGAAATCGTCAGTCGGCAAAGATAAATTTTTGCGCAGATTTGTTGAACTTATTTTTTCAGATCTTCAACGACGTACTCCGCACGATCGAAGATTGTCCGGGCCGATGAAATCAAATGGGGAGATCTCTTGCAACACTTCAGGTCTGTGCAACTGAAACACGAGAAGGCTCGACGAGCAGTCCTTGGCATGGCAGAGGACTTCAGCCATAGCCTTTTGACGACCGGCAATCCCGGTTCTGGCGTTGGTGAAAAACCGATCGTGAACGGTGCACCTGTCCGGCCTGGGATGAGACGCAGAGTCACTGGAGGCACTGGCGACGCACGCGCCCTCGAAGCGATTCAGAACAACACCCCAGCCGCACAGTCGAATGCGTCGCAGAACAGGAGTGTATTATCTCCTCTAAACCCAAGAGCTCGTGGCACTGGTCTGCTGGCGTTCTCGCAAGGCAATGCAAACGGGCCAAATCGCTCTCGGAGTCCCACCCTCCCGCCTCCCAACCGAGGTCCATCATCGCAGCGGCGAACCTTGGGCCTGGGCACTAAACAATGATATACCTGTTGGATGCATCTCCTGAAACGGACCACATCTCGAATTCGCTTTCTTATGGATCACCACTTCACACATTTGTATCAATACTCAGAAGTAACTTTATTATATTCCGTGCCATTGCGTATTACAAGAAAAGAACATTGCTTATGATTTAAAGTATACAAGCAGGATAGTTTGAGTCCGCGGCCGTTGATTGCTGAGAATACATGGGCATGATAGTCACCCGGGCGAGGTGGCAGGCGGCACCACAAAAAGCACATTCGTTTTACATTCCGGTCGACCTTGAAGGGTGCCGTCGGAAATTTAGAAAAACTTATCATAGTCTAGGCGAGCTGATCAACATATTTTGCCGTATAACTCTGATGTCTTCGTCTGTCATTTGGCAATATCTTTTGACATATGCTTCAGCTCCTCCGTACTTCTGCTGCAAGAGATTCAGAAATGCGGCCATAACCTCGCGCCTGCAAAGTTATTAATCTCCGAGCTATCGCTCATTGCAGCATATTCACGAACCTAGCGCGGAGCATATTTGAGGCACGCTGAGGATTTTTGATGAAGAATTGATGCCTGCTGAGACGTTGCATGACCTTGTCGCGATCTGGCGCCCTGCCAATCTCCGTCAAGTGGTAGTCTTCTACGATGTACTCGTCGTGGACCCCTGCCAGCTGCAAATCATGAGCGACAACCCTTACTTTGAGACATATTGTAGCTCATCGGCTCACTTTGAAGAGGATCGCAGCAATTAACCCTGTTCTATCCTTTCCGGCCGTGCAATGGAAAAGACAGCCTTCCTGTGGTCTATCACGAATGTGCGCGAGAATGGCAGCATAAGCCGGACCGGCGTTGTCGAGGATTTCCGTGTATTGTTGCATGAATGCCTGGAAATGAAAAGTCACACTTAACATTGGGATTTTGCAAGTTCTGTGGAGGGGTCTGCTTACCTCGATGTTGTCGCTCGAATACATTTCGAATTTTCTGTGCGGCAGTTCAATATCATAAAGCCAGAATGAGCGCAAGGCTGCTCACGAAGCCATCGCCGTGTCCGAAAAGTCCTCCGACTTGAAAACTGGAGTCCAGACAACTTCGACATTTTTGATCGCGGGCATGTACGCGCCGTTACGATGCATCTCGACCTCAGATCTCAAGTCAAAGACCTTTTTGATATTCAGGTTTTGCAGTTGTTGTACACCTGAAGAACATATTATAGAAGCTATTACGGCGATACTTGAGCTCACGCACCTCTTTCCGTGATCCCTGAGACTTCCGCGCCTCGAAACATGAAGTTCGGACGCGTCGCTAGACACCCTCCGTTCGGTTCTCTATAGCCTACCGGATACGAACCCAAAGTCCGGACATTGGATACACCATCGATAGTCACGAAAGGGAACGAGGACAGGGCTTTGGCTACAACTTTCGGATTGTACTGTTCCAAGGTCAGATTTGACATGTCAGGACGCGGGGTTTGTCGATTTGACGTGTTTCTCCTTTCGAATGGACGGTGTCCTCGAAGATATCAGGGAAGAATCGAAAAGCCCTTTACTGAAAGCCCCTGCTATCTTGTATGAGAACTGTGCATGTCGAAATGTCGCAATTTGCATCCGGCAATGGTGACGGTATGTGCCAGAGCGAGTGTGCGATGCTGGCACGACTCGGACGTCGAATCACAAGCACGTCGCAATCGTTTGCCGAGTTACACAATTTTATGACAATTGGCTATAGGGCCCGGAAATACACGTATGTACGATAGCAAACAAAGCAAAGTTACAACACGACACGACATACTGAAATATTAAATGAAACTAGAAATCCAAAGTAAATAAAACTGCAAGCGGGTGACGACGAAAATCAAGTGGAGAGTGTCAGCGGTGGACGCATGTGATGGACCGGACTGATGCTCATGCCGCCGAGCGACGTTCCTAGCATGTCCGCGTCGCGGTCAACGAAACTCGAAGGACCATGCATATGATAATCTTCCTCCTCTCTGTAACGCCCACCATCGATGCTATCGTCCTCGTCCTCGTCCTCGTCCTCCTCTTCGTCCTCCTCTTCATCTTCGATGGCGACTGCTGTCCAGTCTCGGTAAATGCCTTCGATGAACGAGCATGATCGAGGTAGTTTGTATGGATCGAAAGGGAAGAACGTCGAAAGATCTGCATCGAACGACTGTTTGGCCATCAAAGCGTTCAACCCCGTTCGGTTATTCAAAGCACTTTGCCCTTCCCGAGTTGGCGGGACTATCGCGTAGTCTGCGCGCTTATTTGCTTCAATGATGGGGTAACAATACATAAACCCGACCTTTTGGGCTACCAGAGCGAACTGCAGGACCACGTTCGAGGAACATACCTGAAATAATGTTCAGCGTGAACAAATGGAACAAAACACATATTTGGATACTTACTTTAAGAGGATTTAAAGGCGACGTCACAGCTCGCTGAATGACATTTAATTCGGGTAGCCATACTTTGTTCGTGACCACTGCTGGATTGACATCCAACCCGTCTGAGCCCACTTCATTCGGATCTTGTTCCAATAGGTCCCTCCATCGAAAGCAAAATACGAGGAAAACTGCCTGCGCCGCTGCATAGAATACAGAATGCTGTTCAGCGCTCTGTTTAACCGCGTCTTTTCCCATCTCTTGTAGTTTCAAGCATTCATCGAAGGTGCCCAAGTGGCTTTCGATAAAGTTGCAAAACAAGCGGACGACGTTCCTGGTCTCTGTCCTATCCACGAAATTCGCGCGTGAGACGTACGACGCCACATAGCTAGCAGCAGTGGCTCGAGTTACGACAGGCTGGTCCACCTCGAGTAAGGCCTTCGATACGACTGTACCCAAGAAATGGTCTCGGAATGTGTTGTTTAATGAAGAGTACCAGAAAAGTAGGAATTGGGTGTATCGTGACTTGAAAGTTCGAATGATTGTGCGGTCGAAGATGGACAATAAAGTATGGAAATCTAAAGTCCTTTGAGCCTCGATGTCGGCGTCGTCCGCTGTAGGTAGTGATAGGTCTAAAGCGGGTGGTGGAGAAGGAGGTGGGGGTGGAGACGTCGAGGGAACGAGAATGACAGGACTAGCGGGAAGGGCAAATGACCCATCCAGTGCAAAGGCTGGAAGAGGCGTTAGGGGCGTCGATGTTCCAGATGTTGTTGTAAGCGTCGGCTTCGTCAGTGTTAAAGATCTGCGGTCTAAGTGCTTGAAGATGACTTCAAGGATGCAATCGAGCTTCGTGACCATTTCTCTGACGTGCTTCGTGTGATTTTCGTGCTCCTTGTCTTCGTCTTGGTCTCGTTCACTACCTGCGTCTGAGGATAGATCACTATAGTTGTCCTCGTCATCCCCGCCCTCCTCCTCGTCTTCCGATTCTGAAGAGTCGCCTTCCTGCCCAATCACTGTGTCGAATATGTCTACCGGGAAAAGGTCCTCGTTATCCGCGTCCCCGTCCGTTTCCAGTTCCTCTAACTCTACTTGAATCTCAACCTAGTCAAACAGGAATTTGAGCTAATTCAATTCATTAAAATCAGACGAATTGTCCTTACGTCTATTTGAATCGTCTTATCCACGACCAGACCTAACAGGCGGTCGGACAGTTCGGGACAGTAGTCCGACAATCGAAGCAAATTCCGGATATACGTAACGTGCTCAAACTGTGCTTGTCGTTTGTGAGGGAAGTGCCGGGCCAAGATAGGATATAGAATCGATGGTAATGTCGGGACCAACGATATGAGTTGTTGAAGGAGATTATGCACTCGATCATAGACCGTGCGTCTTGTAAGCGGCGAAGACGAGCTTTCCGCAAATCCCAGACCTAACGATTTCTTGGCCGCTTCTACAAATGCCAAAATCTAAGAAAATCTTCGCGGATAATAATGATAGAAATGTACTAACGATAAGTCAAGCTCTGTGCAGTCATCTCGGATACCGAATTGAGATACTCCGGTCTGGCACTGACGAGCATACCCATAAAGCTGATGTATGCCTTTACGAATGAGGTGTCCATAATCGCCCACGGCATGTGTACGATCGCGTCGACGAGGGCTATATGGGTACGGTCGAGTTTGGAGACAACGTGCGACAGAGCAGCAAGGTAAGATCGGAGTTGAAGAACAGCCTCTTGCGCCTCTGAGCTGTTATTTTGACGTGAAAACAGACGCACAAACTGATTGAAAGGCTCGACATTTCCCTGTGATAACGCGTCAGTGTTTTGACAAGGTAATTACTGCGTAAAGTCGCACCTTCGCCTTCTCCGAGAGCACGTTGTCGACATACGCGAGATACATGTCCCTCTGTATCTTCTCCTCTCTCCGTATCCTAGAATTCGTGGCGATTGGCCTCGTAGCGATGCTCTTGAGGCTTTTAACGTCTGTTCTCCTCTTCACGGTTCGTGCGTTCTGAGCCATTGGGTGCGAGTCACCGCCTGCCGATGGTTTCTTGAACTGCTCGGATGCGGTCGAAGCCATCTGAGGCTTGTGCTCCATTACACGCGCCGCAGGACCATTACTTGGTCGTCGAGTGTTGTATTGCGACAGACGAGAATGAGGATCCATGCTTGGAGGAGATGGACGTCGCGTCGGTCGTGTGCAAGAACGAAAATCGACGAGTCGGCCAGCAGGCGGCTTGTGGCTGTACGAGTACAAATTTGGAATGGCGACTGCGCGAACGTCACGAAAAGACATGACACAAAAAACAAGAAGGGTATTTTGTCATCTAAACTCTTGACAAACCAGTATGTCTCGTACATATAGACTCTCCAACCAATAAGATGACAAATTTAAGAGATATAGCAGGACAGCTTGGGTAAAGAGTTCGAAATTGAACGTGCCAATGGAAATTCAACCTAGTGAATCGTCTCTGAAGAGCATTCTAGCGAACAGCGAATGCGAAGGATCACATGCTTTGAGCATAGAAGAGCGAGCAATTTACTTGCTAAGTCGATGATACCGAGTGACGTCTTTGGTACTAAGTTTGAGATTCGGAGCGCCAGAAAGCAATTCGTTGCGAGTTGGTTTATTATCGACCAAAATGTGAATTTAATTCTGTGGATGAGCTTGGTGAACAACAACACATTGACAGTTATATAAAATATATACATACTTATCACCACGCCCACGCTGGACTTGGGTTCCGTAAAGGAACGTCTTCCCTGACCAGACCAGCAGACACGATTCGCCCCAACTTATACTCCCTCGCCTTCTGCATTTTCTCCTCGAGCGTCATCCCTTCTTCCAGCAGTACGTGCATCTTAGCCTTGTACTTCTTTCGAATCCCCACCTTTCCCCTCCCTTTAATTTCTATCCGCTTCATTTGCCTCCCACCCGGACCTTTATTCACCCAGGATTCCGCTATGTAACGTAAGTCAAATGCGACAGGTAATTCTTGAGGAATATTTCTCACCAACGACGAGCTTGTCTCTGTCCAAGCCCTTCAATACAGCAGTGTTTCGTGCCTGAACGAGCATGTTCTTGAGTTTAGTCGAGACCCTCTTCTCGCTAAATTGCATTTGTAGGATCGCCGCATCTATAGGTTTGCCTGCGACCTGCCGACTGAGGAGATTCAGCTTCCTATGAGAAATAGAAAGCATGGTTGTCGAGTATTTATGCTAATTCGCCGACCAAAATTCAGCTGTCTATAAAACATTTAAAAGAGGTAAAAGTACGCACGTTTGTATACTTCTTCTCTTTCTCCTTTCCCTTCACGACAAAAGAAGATTTGGAGCCATCTTCATCGACAGATACAGGGACAGCATCGACGGTATCGAACACACTCCCTTGACCGCTCTCCTTGAGTTGTTCTCGAGCCGCCTCAACCTGTTTCTCCGAGTCCTTCTCGCGATATTGGGGTGCCATCGTTTTCTTAAACCAGTCGAAGGGTCTCCAGGCACTAATAGCAAAGCATCGTCAGTTTTCAACATAACTTTCAACATAACGGGTTACGCACTATCCACGCGCATCCCATTGCACTCTCGAGGAGGATGCAATTTGATGTGGTTGTAAGAGGTTGCTCTGCGTCGAGCGAAGCGACACTGTCGAGAGAACACGATGAGTTGCCACCGTATATTTGAAATGATAGTACTAACCTCCTCTTAAGCCATGCTTGACGGCTTGCATCGCACCGTCAGCGTCGAGGAGGTGGTTTGACCGTTCACAAGCGTTTCCGCTGACGCTGACTTTTCCTCTCCTCCCAAACGCGTCTTTCCCACGGCTTCGAACGCGTAAACTGTAGCGGTGAGGACACGACAGCACCCCACCTTCGCTCACGTCCATGACATATACCCTGCCGTACTCTTTCTCGTAGATCAACCTACTCCTCGCTCTTCTTCAAGATGCTCTACCTGGGCTCCATATTTTACATCTCGCTCTTGCTCATAAATGCCATGGCCATCCTGAGCGAAGAGAGATTCTTGGCCAGGAGTGAGTTACAATTGGTCGAGCAAAGTATCACTCAACTGAAATTTGTTTTCTTTTTGCAGTTGGCTGGACAACGCAGTCTCAAAGACAAGCGGCCGCGGCCGCATTTCAGCAGCCCTACGATCCATACTCGCAAATGGGCACACCTCCGCAGGATATTAGTATAAAGGCGAAGCTGGTCAATCTCATAGGAGCTGTAAGAACACTAATGAGAGGTGCGTGATACAAAGCTGTTTCTCAAAGAATGACTGAGCTGACTGAGTGACTATTCTTCGTACAGTTCCATTGATTTTTGTGAATATTGGTGTCATCGTCTACGAAATTGTACTCGGCGGCTAGATCATGGAATGCAAAATCTTTCAGGTTACAAGCTTCGCATATAATGGAACGACTAAGAAGATGGTGGTGTCGAGAATTCAATGGAGATGGCGATTCAAGTCATCGTACTCGTCGTTGATTTGACGAATGAAGTCCTCTGGTGTGTGCCCGTTCTTGAGCACGATGTCAGAGGAAGTATTTTAAAGGACGAAATACGAAAACTAACGTCACATTCCTTCCACGTCCCATCGTGAACGCACACCTTCTCGGCGTTGATCATGACTGTGCAGCTTTTACTTTGTGCAGCATATCAACCTTCGATCGAAGGAACTCAAAATATTCAGGAGCACTCACGCTATCCCCAGTAAACGAGACGTTTGGACACTCTCCTTCAGAAGCTCGACACCTTCCTCGCCTTTTCCATCACCACTTGATCCTGCGCAGTCGCCAACTCCGCTCTCTTCCCAGCTGAACTTTGCAACCTCCGCGCAGCTTAGAGCGGTTTCAGGAGTGCCGATCTTGTTTCGTCCGTTGAAATTCTGGCATTGGAGGAAGCTCCACCACTGCTGTTGTGGGAGGTACATCACCGCGCAGAGTTCTTGCACATTACCCGCGCATTCGTCAGGTCCATGCATACACGACACGCCGAAGTCTTTGTCAGTGTCATTCAGCCTGCGCCATACGCTCATTAGATGCATGCATCGGAAGCAAATTAGTTTGATACCTACGTTCCTATGAATGACAGAGAGAGCTCTATTTTGTCGCCGACTTTTGCAACGACCTTATCGAAGACTGCCTCACAAAGAAGAGCGTCCGGGCACCTTGACATTACTCCGAGCGTTACAGGCACTTTCACGTCCGCCTTCCGCATTGTGAATGTGCTGTCTCCATCCTGAACACCCAACTCATAGTGAGACTTGGCTGTTGCAAGGGTGAACAGGAGGCCCGCGATAATTCGCCACATTATTTGCGTATAACGATGTGAGAAGGAGGTACGAAGGAAAGGCATTCGAAGGAAATTTACGAGCATTTGGGAACCTCCCAGTTACCGTGGCGGTTATCGCTCGGAAAGCACGCGACGCGGACTTTGCGTCATTCCACGCTCGGTTGACAACATCGAGCCGCAATTGGAGTTGAGAACTTGGAACTTCCGTTGAAATTATTATACAGCCTTTTCAATTATACATGCGTAGAGTTAATGTGATGGACGTCCGTCAATGCGCTGCGACTAATGAGCAGGACGACCTGACCACCATTTCCGCGAATCGGGGTCGTTCAATGGAGGATTGAAGAATCTGCAACGCGACTTGAAAGCTAGGGAAATATTAGATCTCAACGGAAATTAGGCAGCGTAAACGCATGTACGAACCGTCCAGAGAACGTTGTCGGACAATGGCTTCGATTGCGAGCTCGTTGCGGATCTGATTTCGCTATAGATGAAATAAGTACAGAACATTACAATGTAACGCGGAGTATGCGCCCATTAAGACGGAAATGAATTTGATATAGTGCTGCTTACCTTGACTTCGTCTGAGTAGGAAGCTGAGCGCGCAGACTTGTGCGTCTCTGAGTCAGGACTTTCAGAATCCATGACATTTTGTTTCTCCTGGATGCTTTCTCCGACAACGTCGACGCAGTAATGGATAATTTCGCTTCTTTTCTCCCAGTTCGCTGCATATCCTGTGTGTCAATCATGCTAAACAAAATCCAAATGACTACAACACGCACCAACGAGCTCCTTCCAAAAGTACGCACACGACTCCTCTTGGGGGTTACTCGAAGCAGAATCGGCGCGCATCCTGTCCCTATCCCGGAACTGTGCGAGGCTCCTGTTCATCCGCATCGTGACCGAGTCGTCCAGCTTCCGATACTCCTTCATGAGCTCTGCAAACATTCCAACGGAGTATCAGCTAACGCTTCTCCGTCGCCGCAACCTCGCGAATTACGCCAGTAAAACACAACGCACCTTTGAAGAGCGAGATGTTGTGGCATGTCTCTTCATTTACGTGAATTGTCCTCGTGCTCGCCGATGCTGAGTGGACCGCCTGGCTGCCCAGTTGTGGTGGTCTGGGTGGCATGTAGCTTGCTGTCTGCGATTCACAGTCATGAAGCCAAGTATGGTAAGGACATGTGCCGACGGCGATCAAAGCCATCAACGAGTATCAAACTCTCTTCATTCGAACTTTCGCCTTTCACTGCTCTTTGACTTCAACCACCACTTCACTCTACGAGCCAAAATCCAATGAAAAAGAAAAGGAGATTCGTGTTACATCTACACGTAATTCCACCAACACTCCGGTCTTGCGTCACCCCAAGGTGTTTTATCCGTCAAACAATTCCTCCATGTAGACTGGCGAAAACGCAACGATCGCGCATTGTGGGTGCTGCAATCCTTCAGATCCTCGGGCACCTCCCAAAGACAGAGGTGAATGCCGCCGCCCCACAGCCATTGCTAGATTGCTCAAATCCTTCGCCGATTTGGCGAACGCGAGCGCCTTAATTCGCTCCGCTTGGGGGAGGAAACCACCTTCGCCTGCACGAACATCTCCTTTCAGGCGCAGGCACTCGCGGCAATGCATGATCCTCCTCTCCGCCTCCACCTCAGCTAACTTTTTCCGCCGCGTATCCGCAGAGTGGTTTGTCGACACCTTTGTGGCGCCCAGCTCGACCGCGTACCGCACCAGACGGAGACTCGGAAGAAAATCACGTCTGAATTTTCCGCGAGTTTACCCACTCGCTGCCAGACCGAGTCGCTGGAATGTGACTTGGAAAGAGGTCGTCGGAAAAACTTCAAGTCAAGGTAAATTAACCTAGCAGCCTGTCCGAAGAGTGCGCCACCTATAGACTCGGGCTAACCAGAGCCGCCGGACGTTGCGTCAACCATAATCCAAGTCTATTTGAATGTTGCATTTGAACGGATTTACTGGGATTCTAGCGAAGAGGTACAGAAGGTCCATAAACGAGCAAGAAAGACTCTGAGAAAGCCGCTGTCTCCTCCGGGTCACGGTTTGTCTATTGGACCTTCCTCAGATAGTAAGTACGGTCCAGGTCCCGAATCTGCGACCGTCCTCTAGAACCTATGCACAGGGAAAGGGGGGGAACCCGTACATCAGGCAACGATCTCCTTCACTTCCGCGTCGTAATCGTGTGGCATTCCTTTTTCATTGATCCTTCAAACAAGACGGCGCGCCGTCAGCGGAACCACCCGGAAGCTCTCAAGTCCAAACAACTTCTGGGTTTGTAAAATTATTTCAGAGGTGCGTTTATGGAAAGTTTTGTAGCCCGCTCCAATATGAATTTGACGATCATCTGTGGCTTTGTTGTTCGTGTTGTTCTCATCATCGAACCCAGCCTGGCATATGGATCCATGATGCTTCGCGAACGATCTATGCAAATCGGGATTTATGGAAAGTTGCAAACTAAAAATTGCCAATGAGAAATGAAACATGATTGCGTGTACTGAGAGAAGAGGGAAAGCAAATGAGGTGATTGATTGCAAGGAAGGTAAGGTGGTGGAAGAGATGCTATAGAACGGAGGAAAAAACAAATGCAAAACCGTAACTCATGAAATTTCGTGAGTGGAATGTACCCGAAAAATATGATTAGCGAGATAGCAAAACGGAAAGCAACGTAACAATAGCTAGACGAAGAGACAGACATACAACTATACAATTCTAAGCCATTATGACGCGAAAACTTGAAGAGATGTTTGTACGTGAAAGAGAAAAGGGAAAATGCACTGAGAAAGTAAGAAATGATGATGAAGCATATAGAAAGCGAGAAAGCGAGGAGGGACAGATTGCGACAACAAACTGGAATAAATAGGCCGACGATTTCCAAGAAATATCTTATAGCTACAATGATAAAAGGGAATTTTGACGAAAGTCCGGTCTTCAGTTAGAGATCTTGCTTGGAGCTAAGGGAGAAGGGGAAGGAACAGCCTCGTTCACTCCGCGGCGTTTTCGATATCGCTCGTCGAGTCTTTTGATGTAGTCCATGGGGTCAGGTTTTCGAATTGAGAATTAATGTGGTACGAGTCGGTGGTTCGATGACGTTTTCGCGGGCCTTGCGGGTTGTAGCCGTGCGCCTCCACCATGTGTTTGTGCCGCCGGGCAGGATCGCTGAACGTCTTGTCGCAGTCGTACCTGCACTTGTGGGGCTTTTCGCCGGTACTGAAGGGACGAGTAAAATGAACAATGAGTTTTGATCGGCACAACCCTCAGAGAAGCAGGAGCAAAGCAAGCTTACTGTCGGTTTACGTGGATCATTAATGACACACGCTGGGGGAATGCCTTTCCGCAGTACTCGCACTTGTGATCCCTGTAAAAGAAGACGGGACAATTCGTCAGTCAGATCGGGGATGTCACCAGCAATAGAAACAAGGCGCTATGTGAATGGTTGGGGTGACGAGAGAAAGAGAAAGGGAGAAGGAGGAAAAACACGAACTTGAACTGCAGGTGGCGCGTTTCGATGTGCCGTTTCACGAGATGCCGTTTGGCAGTATATCCACAGATGTCCGTGTCCTTCCCGGACTCGCCCCCATGCCAAACGCAGCGGAACTCCGTCTGGTCCTGCGCGCCTTTCACGAGTACGGCATGGTCCTTCCATGCATTTTTGTTGCGTGGTGGCGGTGGAGGGAGTGAGGATTCCGCCTGGAGGAGCTGCGAATGAGATAGGGACGGCTGGAGGCCTCCCCGCTGAAGGAGGAGGGGCTGGGAGGGCAGCGGAGATGCTTGCGAGTAAGGGCTCTGTGTGGACGGTGTAGCGGCGCTATCGTATTCCGCGTCCGAGTAATTTGATGGCTTAAGCCGATGTGAGGGTTGCTGCTGCTGCTGGTCCGGGACGTTCCATTGTAAGATGCTCGGGATGCGGCCGCCATTGGGTAGGGCAGTGACGGCGCGGGGAAGGATGGGAGGGAGGACCGGTGGGGGGCTCAATGGAGCGGACGAGGAGGATGTTGGTCGAGATGCGCTACTGCTGCTAGAACGATCGGACAACCGTCAGCAATCTTGAATTATTAGTGCGAGATATGGGTGCTTCCTTACCCGATCCCGCCTTGACAAGTGTAAGATTGCAGCGATGCTGTCCGACTTGGAACGGAGTTGTAAGAACGCCAATGTGCGACTTGCTCCCTTGTGTCACCGCTTGAGGCGATCGGCTCTGGTAGCGAACGCCCATTCACCAGAGGCGATGGGTGAGATGAATTCAGGGACCGATAGCTCCTGGTGAAGCAGATGTGATCAGAGGGAAATGTCCAGAGGTAGGGGGAATGCGTTCCACTCACGAGTTGTCGCTCACTGGTGAGGGGAGGTCCCGATATGCGGTCTTGGGGCTGCCGGACGAGTAGCCAGTATCCATGATGTTTCTGTTCCCTGGAAAATTCGGCTGCCTCTTCGCCGTGTCAGAGGACTCTGACAACGGGGGCGACACCGATGGCAGACGGCTCGTCGACGACCTGCTTGCGAGCGACTCAGGAGGGCCCGTGGAAAGGCTGCAAACGCGAGGGGGCGTGTGAGTTGAAGTCTCTGGTCAATAACCGAAGTTGTTCGAGCACTACCTTGTGGACGGCCTGCTGTCATCGAGCATGTCCTCGTCGCTGAGAGAAAACCGGTCGCATTAGTTCTGCAAACAAATGCTTTTAAATGTTATTGTTCCCTACTCAGATGAATCGAGCTCGTCGACTTCGGACGGCGCCGGTGAGGGGCTCATATTTCGAGTGCTCTTGCTAGACAGCCGCAACTCCTGGGTGCGGCTCGAGATACCACTAAGATGGATATGCGTGAGCGGTGCATAACGATTCATAAATGAAATCGAGTCAACCTATTGTGAGATCCTTGGGGCCATTGCGCTGTTCTTGTCAGCGGGGCAACATGATATCCACTGGAGTCGCAAGGAAACCAATGCGATAGTGTACGCCTACGCATAGTCAAGGTCAGCATCGAGTATCCATCGTCATTACTGGAATGATACTAACGATGTGCTTCCGCGTAGAGATCGGCGGTACGCGTCCTCTCGCTTGGAGGAGAGTAATCCGTCATCGGGGGCAGGTAAACCAGAGGAAGCCATGTCGTCGACAAAATTCACTAGAGAGAATATTGCGAGTGCCAAGTTGATAAAAAAGTTGCAAGGAATAAGAGCCAACGAGGATGCCTTCTTATAAGTTGTTACGGTGCGGAAAGGGCTTCGACGCGTGTTGGTCCTGATTAGTCGAGCAGCATAAAGCAGATATAAGAAGCAATAGGTGGCGGGGCTGGGGTTTTTCTAAGTATGGGTAAAGAGGACCTATTATTGCGAAGTGTCTAGTCGTTGGGTTTGAGCACCGCCGTTGCCGGATTATGTTTGAAAAGGTAGAAAGGGCGACCGGAGAGCCCGCTGGACCGCTGAAGAAAAGGCCTGGGACAAGAGCAAAGTCGAACTGTGCAATATCAGGACATCAGTCGCGGAAGGGCCCCGTATTAATTCATAGCGCATGGGACATTTACTTGATCCTTGTCCTCTGAGAAGCCGCGACGCGGTGGTAAGCTGGCAGATTTCGGAGGGAAACCTGTGGTATCCGGGTGAGAGGACGGATGCCGACGGGGTATATATGTGAGCCCCAGAAAGGAGCCACGAGTACTGGGCGCTTAAGAATGATCCGAGCAAGGGTCGGGGCCTGGCAAAAAGGATTAAATAGAGAAAAACAAGGAAATTAACCAGAATATTCCAAGCGAAGGCGACGAGCGAACCATCACTCGCTCGCATCACGTACCTGGGTCGACGCTGGCGAACAACCACGCAAAGAAGCAATCCGCAAAGGACGACGCTGCAGAAAATTTCTGACGATGCAACGAGATGGAGGAGAAAGAGAAAGAGAGGGCGAGGGCGGCCAGGGCAAGGAGAGAGAGAGAGAGGCGTGCCACGTGTTGAATGAGTGGAGAGATCGCTGGAAGGAGAGCGCTTGCTGAATCGGAGATATCTTGCAGCCCAGCAATGTGCGACGCCATGCTGCTGGTGTGCTCCGGGATGGTTTTGTCGATGGTCGAAACCGTATCTTGGCCGGGAGAGCCTGAGGCGCCTCTTCGACCCAATGGGCGACTCGTCCGAGAAGGCCACTGCTCCGTCGCGAGAACTTTTTATTTCAGGCGCTGCACCGCGAATGATCAATGCCTCTTCGCCAACCTCCTTCTCCCGGCGCAGTATGCCTATCTTGGTAACAAGTGCTTTGCGCTTTCGTCTTCTTGCCAGCACCTCGACAAAGCCTTCGCTCAGCCCATCCCCCGTCTCTCCTGTCGACCCTTGCCGCACGACTTCAACGAGTTCGTCGATAGGACTTAGCTCTGCGATACTGCATCGATAAACCGACGCGCTGACTCGCCTCCATTCCGAAGAGCATGAGGTGCAGCAGGACAATTGGAAAGGCCCCCCTACACGGTTTTTCCTTGCTTCGAAACAAGGTATTTAGATCGATGCAAAGTATCCGATCTCCAGGCCTTCGAATCAGCCACAAAGGGTGCCCGTGTCCTTCTTAATTCAAGTTAATTGAAGCTTGCATCGTCCCCTCTCTCGCCTTTCTGGTGTTCATCTCCCACCGGTTTCTCTCTCGTACAACCGGCAGCCAACTGGTGATCACCACCTAATCGTCTCCTCACTCTTTGTCATCGTCCGACGGCGGCGATGGGTTACCGATCCAGGATCGACACAACGCTGATACTCATATTGCTACCATGACGGTTGTAGCAGTCGAGGTAGAGTTCGTTGGTGCATCGCTGAAACGCATCTTGCCTCTTGTGCCTCTTGCCTCGTTACCACCTCCCGAGGAAAAAAAACAAGCCCCATTCTGGGATATGCTCGCGTATACGACGCACTTACGACGCTGTTGAAATACCTTGGGGTTGCCACAAAATGACAAACAGGCTCGATCGTAAGCCTATAATAACATACGAGAGCGTCAAGATGTGTCGGTTTATTCCAGCATCCGCGATGGCATTTACTGCTATTATTCTCATGACCACGATCACAGTCAACGCCCGGTCCTTCTCGGTCTTGGGATCCTCGACTTCGCGAGCGTCAACTGCTGTTTCTCCAAATTAGAGCAAGCCTAATAGCCATAAGAGGAGAAATAACCTCGTGTTCTCCTGCAGGCGTGCGCTCACAAACAATGCACTGCTCCCTAGAACCGACAAACCTGTCAGACCTTCTCGCACTCCTGCACTTATGATGACTCGTGTAGGTTCAGCGGAACACTGGCGTCTATCAGATAGTGCCTAAGCCTTAGGTTGGGAAAACGTCCGGCCTCCATTGGGGATTCCTTGCAAACCTCCCGTCAAGGAGCACGAGTAAGGACGTCCATTTCCGCTCTTGTCCTTCTCTCTCGTTATTGCAAGCATTGGCCAGCATTGGCGCCTTCAGGCAGCGGTTCCCGAACCGCCATCGATGAAAAGACATTGACATCGGATCGAAGTTAATTTTCATTTCGGGTTCGCTGGCTAGCTTTGCAAGGTCGCCGGTCAGCATACGGTTCGTGTCGAATCTTCATCATATTAAAAGGACACTGACACTCGCTCTCAGGAGGACGGACACTGGGTTGTTTGTGGGGCGCACAGAAACTAAATTAGCAGAAACATCTCGTCCATGTGAACGGAACGCTGGGGTTTCCGAATCCCACACAGGCAACCGTCTGTCGCGCGCATGCTTGTGGTGGTAAACGAAGAAAACGCGAAACGGCGCATACATGCAGTCGGGAAGCGCGAAGGACCGAATAACCATGTGCGTCTATCGGAGGGCCTCTGCGTCGAACTTTCGTGTGCTTGGGCCAATGTGTGGGTATGCCTTCATATACGACAGCAATTTTTATCGTCAATACTCACAGACTCGCCGATAGATTGCAAACTTACAAGACGAAAATTGACTTCCTTAATAACTGTGGAAGATGGAGGCGGCGCAACTTGTACCAGGGGAAGATGATTTTTTCGCTTCGAGTGATCATCAAAGTCAAAGGACCCGCAATGCGAAAGCTCGAGAACAATTGCACTGTCTCCTCAAATCCCATTGCGATCAAAGAATTCTCGAAGTGATGCCTGTGCGGAATTCCAAGGCATTGTCGAAATATGCCGTCACATTCTCAGGCGCATCGGTTCTTTTGATCCACTGCATGACACTGAGGACGAGTGTTTCCTGTCTTCTCGAAGAGAACAGGATGATCACCCGCTCTATTGGGATGCTCGAATGAACGGACGGTTCATCAAGACAACTGTGCTCGCATACGCTCCTCTCCTTCTCGTGCGCAAATCAGCAGAGGCAAACGGCGCGATCATGGTTGGGACTTTAGGGAAATGATCATCACCAGCTTCGCGAAACAGAGGTTGCTCATCATTTACGACGACCTGTAGATGGCCGACGCTCACGTCGCAAACCCAGGTTGGCATGTCTTTCTGACACGGGTGCGGTACGTCTATCTCAAACTGCAGCTTCATTGCCATTGTTGGCGCTTGTCGGCGGTTCGCGGAGACGTTCTGGTAGCAGTTGCAGTTGCTGGAGCACCGAGAACAAGATAGCCCGAGATCCCCTGCGGCCCAAATGGCATCGAATACTGCATTCCTCAGACGCACTTGCCGGCCCACGACTCAGGTTCGCATTGGCTTTAGGGGGTCCCGAACGTCAACGCGTGCCGGGACAATAATAATCGACGCGCTGAGACGAAAGATATCTGTCGCCGCACTCATGATCTCGTTCTAGTCTAGATCGACAAATCTTCGTGTCGGTCGTTTCGTTGGGTTGTATACCGACGTCCACTTTTTTCCCGGGTTTCTCCCCAAGCGAATCAAACAAGGCAAATCGATTTCATGGCACGTCAAGGATAACTCTCGAGGGCTTTCCGAGGCGGGTACACACTGGCATGCGTGATACTTCTTCAGTTATTTGTCACTACTCGAACCACTTACTTCGCGAGGTGCCGATATCCCAATGTCTTCGGAGATCCCCCAACCCGTCGGACGTTTGCGAGAGATCTGGTCCTTTCTACCCCACCCGAAGCAAGTTCGCTATCTCAGCCAAGTTCCTGTATATTTGCGTGTAAAATGGATGACCGTTTCTTAACGTTACGTTCATCGCCACCATTTGTAGCCGCCAATGGATCACAGTGAAGCAATGGCGCCGCAGCAGATTCCAGGAGATCCTTGGGAAGGGGCGGGCGCGTATTATCTTTCATGCATTCCTCCTACAGCCGGAGGGTTGGCTAATGGCGTTTTACGGTAGGGCGAAATTTCCAGTGCGCTCGTTTCGGCCATGTGAGAGACTAGGTGATGCAACGTTTCGAAATTTGTCAAGAAGCAGCCTTGGATGCTCGAATGCTGTATAACTGAATCGCCGAGCTGTCGCGTTTAAAGACGGCTGCATCCGCACATTTCTGCGACTGCGAGAAATAAAGCTCTCGAACATTAATCCCGGGCAAGAGCGGTTCCAGTTACGAGTTCTCTTCTCCAGTTCCTGGTCCGGGTTGTCGCCGCGCACCCCACTCCCGAGGACATACACCCAAAGACCGACAGACGAGCTGCATCGCTGAGCAACAGGTCGCCGCGACTTAGACTTTCTAGCTGAACTGCTTCCCGTGCGCAATACTTGCCCCGGATGGTGCAAGACGATAAACGCAGCCGCGAAGTTTTGAATGACGTTGGAGGTGGCGGGTGCTCCGCTTCGCCATAATTCGCAACGCCTCGCGATGTACGTGTTGCGCTGTCAGCATTAAAGTAGGGTTGGAAAAATAAACAGTTGGAATGCAGACAAGACGTAAAAGTTGTTCGAATGCATGTTGTTCCGCGGCGTTGAATGCGAGCATGCATGCTCGCCAGTTTGGGCGGGTCAGGCGAGGCAGCAGGCGTATTCGGGCGAGTGTTGAGCATCAAGGATCCTTAAAGCCCCTTTCGTAGTAGGCGGGTGTTTTGAACGTCTATTGGTGTCACTGCTAATTGGGCTGGAGAATAGAGCAGCAGCAGCGAGGATAGTTGCAAGTGATTCGAAGTTGGTAAGTAAAGGATCCCATGAGACTTGTCGATCGCTGATTGCCTCCTCGTTGTATTGGTATTCGGGTAGTTGGCTTGAAGGATCAACTGGTAACTCTTTGGTCCGCAGTAATTCGGCCTACGTCCTTGGATGCTGTCGTGAAACATGGAGACACGCCATGCAGTTGGTGACTTCCATTTGGGTACCCTAAACAGTAAACAGTTGATTTTAGGATGACGAACGGAGAAAAATACCAGAATTTCGATGATAGACTTGAAATTCCTGCTTTGCAGGATCTTCGAAAGTGATAGACGCCAACCCCGGATGACCACCGCGAGGCCGTGCACGATCATGACTTCTCACTGGCGCCTGGTATGCTAATTCTTGCCCCGAATAGCGATATCATTTCAAGTGTCTTCCAGTTCCCATTCGTCCGAATCTTTATGTCACAGAGGACAAATTCTTTACGTATCGTTAGTTCACCGACGAAGTTGGGGGGCAGGCGGGGTGTTTCTCCTTGTAGGTGCCAGTGCGCATCGGTCCGCATGGGGGACTCGGTGTACCGCAGCAGCACCAGCAGCCCTTCTTGAATTATGTCCATGGAGAGCGAGCGAAATGCAGCCCCAGCACCGGGATCAATAATGATCGCGCCGTTTTGCAAAGTTGTACGGCATTCCGATCGACGACCAGGACGATATGCTGTGTGGTGTTGCTTTTGATACTTCCGACCGGTGTTCAAGACGAGAGTGGAAGTTGCCGATAAGTAACTTGACGTGTTCGCGATCGTGATACGTCCTCGGGGGCGCATGTTTAGAGATAGCCAATTTGAATTGTCTCCTGCAGATTAATTCAAAGGAAAAAGCTAACGGCCGCGGGTGACCTTGAAGATTGTCAGAGAACGTCCATTCATTGATATAATCACCGTCCGCAAACTCCCGAAAAGGTTGATTCCTTCCAACAATCTGTCTTCTTTTCTAGAGAGCTTGGGGTCTGAGATATTTGAGAGTGATTCGGAGGAGTCAGCCATGGAATATGCCGAACTTAATTACCGTCAGGAAGTCGTGCAGTAACTTCTTTGAAAAGAAGGCTGTAACAGTGTAAGGAAGTTTCCGAGATATCCGCAATAGACGCACATGTAGATGGTAATCTCCTGCGTTGCGAGTGTGCAACGTGCGCGCCCCTACTACGAGGGATAGAATGTCGTCGCTCTTGTTATGATGCAGATAATGGTCAGCGGAGTTGACACGAGGGTAATGAATTTCTTCTCGATCTTGTGCATACTGCTGATAATCCGATCCATGCAGTCAATTCCTCTAAAAGTAGCAAGAGAGGATGGCCGGAGAACTCCAGTGGATCATCATTCACCTCGCAGATCGTCTAAGAGGCTCGAACGAAAAGGTATGGCAGCATGGCATATTTGATTAACAATAAGTGCGACATACAAAATGCATGCAAATGAGCGAAAAAAATGAAATGCCTAGAGCTGCTCAGCCAAGCCCCCATCCCATGCAAAGCGCGTAGATCAGAAAGACAAGATTATGCCTTTACTGCGTACTTGCGCTTAGGGAAGTGAATGTCCTTCTTGTGTTGACGGATTGTCTTTTGGCTCTTCTCATGCTGTTCGTTGAAAAGAATCTCTCAGAGGCAAATTGAAGAAGTAGAGCTAGTAAAACGCACTGCCGTTAGCCGCCTGCGGATTGCGCGTGTCTTCTTCACGCGGATGTCCAGAGGTTGGTACTTCTTTCCACTGTAAAGTGAACGGACAGCCTCACGCTGCTTTTGGTTGGTGATGGTGAGGACGCGGGCGATGGATTTGCGGACGGTGTTACTGTTTGACATAAGAGTTTAGAAAGCCTTGTAAACAAACAATGCTGGACCACGCACATCTTGGTCAGTTTTGAAGCTGAACCACCAGCGACCTTCTGAACCCGCAGAGTGAGGAGCTCCTGTCTGAGCTCTGAAAGCTGCTTGGAGAGCTCATTCTTGGACCTTTCAGACGATAAGGTCAACATCTCAAAAGTTCCTTAAACAATGTCTTTATTACGCACTTGTCCTTGATTTCGTACGCCTTAACTTTTCCAAGCATCTTGAGGAGTTGGCGTGAGGCTGAAAGACATTGGACATTCGTAAGTCATTTGAAGATAATTTCTTCGATTATTAACGAACTTACGGAGGATTGGCTGGACTTGCTGGACGTTGTGCCGCGCTCTTCGTGGACGTGAACAGGGAGCGATAGGAAAACCTTATTCATGCAAACTGTACAGTATCGGCATTTGCCGAGTATATATTCGATTTTATGCCATTTGCGCTTGCAACGAATATTTCAATTCCAATGGACTATTGAAAGCAACCTTATACCTGCCTCAATCCCCTCACATGAACGAAGAGTCTACCAATGCACGATATATGCTCGGAAAACCCTACGCCTCGACTCCCAGGAAACGTTCTCCGAAGGCGCAAAGTTGGGCATTCCTCAAAACCATGAAACAATACGTTCGAACAGTCTCTAAGCAGGCATTCATCAAAACTTTACGACGTGTGCAAGTTCGGGCTTGGTTAATACAAGTCCATAGCGGTTGCTGCGATTTATGGCTGGAAGGAGATGCAGAACGAGATTTATTGGTAGACTGATCGTGAGCAACTTATTCAAGTTATTGACGACTTTTGTGATCACGACAGTGTCAACACGACTCATCGCGAGGATTTGAAATGATTCTCGAGTATTCGCACTCATACCGCCTTTTGTATATGAAGATAGAAGACGCGTTACAACTACTTCCAGAGAAATACACATTGGAAATTTGAATCAATATCGCACCACCAGTTCGCATTGGTATCCATTCTCTCAGTCAACCTTCATTATTACCTTAGGTCTCAGGCCTCATCGCCAGATTCCTATCATATCCCTCTCAAATATTCTATTTCGTCAATGCCAAATCTTCAAAAGTGCATTTCAAGCTCCGGAGAGTCGCGTGAATGTGGTTCGTCCTTTCATGACAATTTCTTGAGATATTGCGAAAGGCGCCTCCGCTTGCTGTTCCGTGTTCTTCAACATCGCGAAGCAGCCAGTACTACTGTCGTTCACAATAATATCTCGATGGTACATTTCGTGGAGATGATGTGCCGCTGCAACGCGCCCGTGAGAGGGAAACACGCTTTTGAACTCCGCCCGGCCTCGTCAACGCATGCAGTAGGCGTCACCCCCACCTCATAACGCGCCATCATGGCCACGACAGCGACACCCCCATCCCCAACAGCATCACCGTCAAAGCGCGTTCATACTGAAGACGTGCACATCGCGCTCTATACGGCGAGGAATACGAATACATACGCGAGTAGCTTGTAAGTTGGTTGACGTGTCTTGGAAACGCGCTCGCTGACGACTCCAATGCACCTTTCGTTTCTCTCGACGCGTCTTTTCTACGTATTTTACCCCATATCTATCAATCACGAACATGTTGTGCAGAATACCAGACGATTTGGCTCTTAGATTGCAGAATGTTGGAACACACGTCCGGAAGTGTGAGTGCACGTTCTTCCTTCAACGTTCTCCTGGGTTCTTCGTCCCCTTTCCCCGTCCACGAGGCACAGTCATACACAGTGGCCAGATGTGACTCGTGGCTCCATTCTTGAACAATGCCAGGCCACAAAGTCGCGTATTTATCTGCGTCATTATCACCCCTGTCTAACCCGCTTTGACAGGTGTAAACGAAGGCTATAAAACCCAACTACAAGGCTTCACGTCTTCCTTCCCCCTCGCACCATTCAACTCCCCAGTCAAGTCGCTCGCCTGTCCTTCAAGCGCCAACGCGTATTCTCCATCAGCCTCCCCTTTTCGAACCATGCCCGCTCCTCAGATATTCAAGACCGCGAATGAGGCCATACTCGAGGCCATTAATTCGCCATCTCGTGCTACATCCTCGAACACTCCCCACCATAATGTGCAGCGCAAGAGAGGACGTGACGAAGACGACGATGAACCAATCAATGACCATTCTGTCCGTCGCCAGCTTTTCGCGAGCAAAGATTCTGAGGTGGACGCGGATGGAGATATTGGGATGGACGAGGCTATGGATGAGGACAACGAAGAAGAGGATGTCGAGTTCTTCCTTGGCCACAACAACGGTCTTCCGAACAGACACACTCGTCCTATGAAGCCTCTACGCAAAGGGTCACCAGAGATGTACATCCCTCCTTCGCAATCCTCCCAGGAGAGTGGCCGAACGTTCTCGACGCAACTCGAATCGAATGACTCCAAGGATCTCACTTTCCTCTCGCCTGTGTTATCTTCCGCCGTCTCCGACATTACAGCCCATATGCGCGGCGTTGTTGATAGTTCCAATGATGAACTTCGCGTCTTGCCATCCCTGACACCCGACATGTTCAACGAGAATTTTTGAACGGCCACTATCTACTTCACTTATCACTTCCCCTGAACCCATTCTGCGTCACATCTCTTCATCTATCGATCGACTCATTCATATCTATTTACCCGTCTTTATTTTCTCTTTTCTGCCTTTCTTCTAAATTATTGTCTATTCTCATGTACCAAGCAAATGTTGTTGTATGGATTTCAAGTGGATGTTGTATGGTAAGTGAATTTCTGCTATGATACCAACCAACTTAGACTGACTTTGGTCTTTCTTCTCGACAGAATCGTGTTATTCTTTGCTCCTCATAATCATCGCTCATGCTGTACTTTTACTGCTGACCCGTTGTCAATGAATTACTTCTTCAGTCACGTTCGCTAAACTTGGTTTTCGAATTTACGGGCGGTTCCTCAAGTCCTAGGTATTCTACGCAACGATCAGCAACCGCATCGCGGGTCGTAATTGGTGAGCGATAGTATCGCTTTGAGACCAATACGCATTATACTGATAAATATGCAAGGGTCAGGCATATCGCCATTGAGTTTAAGATTGCTCGCTCTTCCTCTGCGCTATCTTCAGACGTAAAAGCTTCTCGCGGTGCTTCTGGGAGTATTTTCAGCAAAGACGAGTTATTAATATTCAGTGTGTGTTCAAATTCCAAAAGACCGGTATGTTTTAGAAATGTCCTGGACACTAACCATAAACCTTGAATGCAGAAGACATACCGGCACCGAGAACTCGTGAGTGGTCGCTACGTTCTCCGGAACCTCGACAAATATCTTCTCCCAACGTTACCGGATATTTTAACTCGCTCCCCATCGATAATTTGTGAAGGTTCACAGTGATCCATACACGGATGAACGAACAGTTTTCAATCATCCCACTCGAGGCCGAGCTCAGCGGACTCAACGTAAAATTTCTTGCGTTAGGTATGTGCTCTCAATTCTTCGAAGTATACACGCACGATTAATGTTCAGTTTCTCTTCCCTGACGGGACGTTACCGGCTTAAACTTTACGTCGAGAGGAATATCAGAGTTGATCAGTGCCTCATTTCCTCCACCGGCGAATAGGTAGCAGTCCCGGAAGCCTCAAGGATAGGACAGCGGACTTTCCGTCGCCATTCCGTCGTTGCACTTGGCTCATCAGCATTGCAATGCATTGATGCAGGACCTACAAAACGAGATCAGCGTGTCCCTATCGACGATTTCGCGATCGAGAAGGGCTTCCATTGCACCGTGCATTCCCGATGGGCGTCTATGAAGAGGCGAGCGGATCTGCAGTGAGATTCCGGGGCCACCAGCCTCCAAACACTATCGACATCGAGATTTTGCTTTGGAGATCCGAGGACTTTGCCGTGCCTGCCTGGTGTCACGGGCAGCTAGAGGTGCTGGGTCGCGTCATTGCTGTACTTTGCGGCGCACCTTGGCTTGAGTTTCGCATACCGAGTGCTCCGACTCGGTTGGCCCTCGACGGTGATTTCGAGGTGCTCCGCCGCTGATCATTTACTAAACGCGACCTTCGACGTGGTCATATCTCGATTTTGGCCCTAGATCGGGTAATGTTCTATGTCCTCTCGAGATAGACGAGAATCTGACCTTCTTGCAATTTTGGTGTGTCGTACGTTGAAGTGACGGCGATCAGATGTTCAACCATCTACGAAAGGGGGGAGCCATACATTCTACGCGATTCGAACTCTACTAGACTTTTGCGACAGTCACGCTCATACAGCGCGACTCATTGGTTGAATCACCTTCTGAAACGGAAAGCTTTCGAGGATTCCCTCGAAACAAGGAGCGAACTCGTCTGAGCTTTGAGGGTGGGGTGTTGAACTTGCACGTCAATCATCGGTCTCGAGTCCGGATACCTGAGTAAATAATCGTGTAACAGAGCCTGAACGACAACGGAGCTCCGTACCACCTTCTCTAGATCAAAATTTCCAGGCGTTGGTATTCCGTGCGTACACCGAGCATTCATTACTGGCAAAAAAATTCTGATCCAAGTTGCCAGTGTCACGGAAAGTTCTAGGAAGGGGTTCATTCGCGACTTGACGGTTTTGAAACTTGTGCCAATTCTCATCAGGGGAGCTCGGAAACCATGTCGCAAGCTCGCCGGTGTCTCTCACAAGACCTGCTCAGACGTCGGCTGAGTGTCATGGGTCATCCTGACATGCGAGGAAGATAAACGAAAAAACTGGTGAGGTACGGTTGATAGCGGCAGCTATACCTTTCGCAACCAGTTCGTGAATTAAAATAACAGTGCGTCTCCCACCTTTTTGAAAAAGTTACACGGATTGCTCTTCCTTGAACGGGCCGCCATCACTCGAAAATAACCATGGTCTTCGAGATACCGTACGACGCCAAGAGGATGCGCACTCCTCAGAAAGAGAAGCATACTTTCACGCATCGGAAGAAATAGTAAGAGAATGGACGATGGTTATGACAAGTGTATTTTGGTGAGCTCAGCTCGTTCTGCCTGTAGTTATTAAATCTCACACTCGATGATTGATGCATTACAGACAGGGACAAGTCAGAAATTTACAAACACCGGATTTCTCAAAGGGCGCAAGCTTTCTGCTGTTAGAAAAGGTGAGTACGCCGTAGAACGCTCATCGAGTCTTCGTTGGGATGATGACTTAATTGATCTAATTTCATGGCGAAGCGGTCCAATGTTCTCGATTCTCAATATGTTTTCGGTATATGTCGAAGTCTAAGTCGGAAACTTACTCTGCGTTCTCATGCATGTTAAGCGGATCCACTCACCCAACACCAATGCTCTTGAATACATCGAATCCATGGGTGAGCCTGGGTAAAGATTCGTTGGAGAAACATCTAGAAATCGTTCGGCCAGGTTCGAATATCTTTGGAAAGGTATTCCTATCTTTAACTCGGCTTTCTCGCGAGCTGGATATTTTTACGCAGCTCTTTGTTTGTCAGGACTCTAGGAATGTCGTCGAATCCGAGGCGATGTATTCGACATCATCAATTATAGCATATCCGACCTGCCCACCTCCACATCCACGCTCCCAATAACGGGTAAGCTGGAATCCTACCAAAATCTCGCTTCTAGACTACCAGGTCATCTACGACGATCGAGAGGCGATCCAACAATTCGTTCTAATAACATCCAGGCAATTTAGGCTTTGTATGCGTGCTCTATACAAGCAATTTAGACTTCTAGCTTAATTTTCAAATTCACGAGGTGACGTCGTCAGTTACGGCTTGGCTTGCTCTTGGCTTACGCTGAATCTCTCGTATTCCTGCTCTTTCCTCAGGCGCAATTTTAGACTCATTCCTCAACAAGGGCGTTTGCAAGTTGGGGGCTCTCAGAAAGGCAACCGAATCGTATCTTCATTCCAAAGCAGCGGCTTGATCGTACAGAGTGGCCACTCCTTTGGATCAGCCATGGATATCTATACCGACTCTGGGAGAGCTCGCTAGCTTTTGCAGCTCTCCGTGGGTTGATGCATACAGGGCCCCGAAATAAACGTTCCGCGATTTGCAACTATTCCTCAGAGTCGGCATTCCGCCGTTCGCGGTCCTGTCCAGAGCTCACCGCATCGACCTTCATCGCGCGGACGCACACTCGTGAAGATCCGTGCAGGCGGGACTTCACGAGCAAGCGTGTGAGGTGCGTCTCCCGCGTCCAATCCGGCGAGCTGGTACGGTCAAGATTACCGATGCAAATTTCAAGTCGGTGGGTGCCTGCCTTGACGGAACACAGATCTGTATCATTTGCCTCTCTCCTGACTGGCTCGCTCGGTTGCGACTATGCCGTGTAACAATCCACGAACTCGTCGAGTCGTCTCTCACAACGACGAAGAAAATCATGCACCGAGGATGATCGAAAGGTATAAAACCTAGGATTCGAGGACGGTGGATCTTCACTCGTCAACGAGCCCTCAATCGGTGACAAGGCATTCGCAATGGTTTTCAAGCTCTCCATCGGTTTCCTTGCTCTCGCTACCCTCGCCTCTGCAGCCAACTTCAGGCGTGTTGCGTGCCCCGACGGCGTGCACACCGCGACGAACGAGGCTTGCTGCGTGTTCCATGAGCTCGCCGACTTCTTGCAGACCAACAAGTTCGACAGCACTTGTGGTGAAGATGGTGAGCGTATTGAACGACACGCAACAACCTATTTGTATTAATGCGCTATTTTTCTACAGCTCACGAAGCCCTCCGTCTGACGTTCCACGACGCCATCGGTTTCTCGTTCGAGCAGGGCCCCAGCGTCGGTACTGGCGCTGACGGCTCCGTCATCTTGTTCGAGAGCACTGAGCTCATGGACCGTACGTGAATTTGCCTCATTATATGCGCATTGTTTATTCATCAAAATATCTAACAGCTGCCAACAATGGTATTGACGATGCCATCGACAACCTCAAGCCCCTCCTGTCGATGTTCGACGTGACTGCGGGAGATCTCGTCCAGTTCGCTGGTGCAGTCGCCGTCTCGAACTGCCCTGGTGCGCCCCAGCTCCAGTTCATGGCTGGCCGTCCCAACGCAACCCACCCCGCTGCCCTCGGTCTCGTGCCCAAGCCTGAGGACCCCGTCGACATGATCTTCGCTCGCATGGAGGACGCTGGCTTCTCCCCGACTGAGCTCGTCAGTCTGTTGGCGTCGCACACTATTGCTCGCTCCGACACGCTCATCGACAACCGCCAAGCCGTCCCCTTCGACTCCACCCCCTTCACCTTCGACACCCAGGTCTTCCTTGAGGTCTT
>KQ086132.1:0-49100 GCA_001020605.1 Schizopora paradoxa | reverse complement strand
CACCTAAGGCTCCCACACTATGTCGATAATATAGGTGGACGGACCGGTGGTCCGCGTGGCTATATGATCGACAGTTTCAGTGCTTCCTGTGGGACGTGGAGAGCGAGCTCGATATCTCGCAAAAAGCACTTAGAGAAATCTCGTCGCCCGTGCCAAAACGAGGGGGTCGTGTGAGCCTGTCCGGCACTGTCCGAGCCCTGTGCCCATGGCCGCGGCGGGACACGCGGCGCACAGCAACAGCCCCGATGCGGTATCCCCGCGCTCACACGCGACTCCCGCACGGCCGCTCCACGCCGCACATCGCCGCTCGTTGTTCCCCGCCCCCTCCCACGCCATCCCCGACGACGACGACGGTTTCTCCCCCAAATCACGACCGTTTGACGTCGTTCTTTGTGGCGCGGGGGGGTTTTCGACCCCTGCGAGTTCATTTCCGTCGTTGGTTTTGCATATTTCTTACATCTTAGCCATGTAAATAGCTTTTCAACCAATCACAACACTTTTCACGTGCACACAAGCGGAGGGAGCGAGAACACAATGGTATTGACAGAGTAGAGGGCATAGATCGTTACAAGATGTACACTACACAAGACGTAGACAAGAGCCCCAAGCCCTACTCATCAAGCTGGGCGGGAACATCGGCGGGTGAAATGGCGGCGGTCTTTCGTTTGCGAGGCTTGGGGGGCTGCTTTCCGGTACTGGCGGCGGCGTTGGAAGCCTTGCTGTTGGTCGACGCCTTCGTTTTCTTCGCCGTGCCCTTGGCGGCGGATGCGGAGGCCTTCTTTGTCGTGCCGCCCGACTTGGACTTGTTTGCGACTTTGGTCGCCGTGGCCTTCGCACCGCGGGCCTTCTTGGGAGGGGGCTGCTCGTCGTCGTCTGAGCCGTCATCCGCCCCGTCACTATCCTCATCCTCGTCCTCGTCCATTTGCTTCCGCTTCTGTCCGGCGTCACACCTCGTTTTGCGCTCCTTGACTTCGATCTTCCCATCGGCAATGTCCTTCTCGTACTTCTCCTGCAGGTCCTGCAGCTCTTGGGGAGTGCACTTCACAAACCTACATTTGTCCTTGCGCAGATCCTTAAGCAGGGTTTGAAGAGGGCCGAGTTGCGAGCCCAGCTCGCTGGGATTAGCCCACTTCTTGTGGGACCAACCTTCGAGACGGATGCCATACTTCATCACGATCTCGCGATGCGTGTTGGTATAGTTCATCACGGCGCGTTCGTTTCCAGTAGCGTCAACTGTAATGAGATGTCAATACGGCTTGCGAGGAGAGGAGGGAGAGCGGGACACGTACTGAGTTTCCTTGTAATTTGCTCACGAATCTGTGCCTTGAGCACTTCGACCATCTTCTTGTGCGACATCCCCAGGTCTACGATGGGTAGGTGAGTGTACGAAGCATAGGCAAAGAAAGCAAAATGTACTGTCAATCGAACACCTGGCAATCGCAAATGCCTGACAACGTGCTGCCACCGAAACGGCATCCCAGACCCTTCCTACCGCGATTGGCATGTACGCCTCCAGACCGGCGGATGTGAAGTAGACAACGGGATTGAGGTCGTATAGCATGTTGTTGCGGACCACGATGAGGACGGCTTCGATGCCGGCGCGCTTTCGCATGGTGGTTAACTGGGGGGGTAAGGTAAGTAAACGAACAGTGGAGAATACTTTATAACGCACCTTTTCCTCAATCTGCTTGCACCCGTTGTACACGACCATTGACATGCTTCTAGGCGTGACTCTCCTTCCCTGCTCTTCCGAGTCCTTGTGTTCCTTGTACCTCTGCAGCAACTCCTCGCGCTCAGTCTCCTTTCCTTCCTCCTTCAGAGCTTCGTATTCGTGCTTGTGCTCACGCTGTAAGTCGAAAAGCTGTTGTCGCCCGCCACCGCCTGAGCAAGACGTTAGCGCGAGACAGAGAAGCACATAGACCAACTCACGGAATGTGTGCTGTTCCGCGAGGTCCCACAACCACGCATCGCGAAGGCTCAGAGCACGAACCTTGCGCTCCGAGTCCTTAATGTCTTCACCGTAAAACAGAGAGAGAAAATACTCTGGTTTCTTCCCGAACTTTTCGCCGAGATCCCTTGCCTTCTGTACAGTCTCCGCCTGCCATTCCTCGATGGCCTCACTGACCTCTCGAGCAACGCGCGCCCTCTCTTGTTTGACACACGCGGGTACACTGATAGTTTTACGTTCTTTGGGAAAGTATGGTGCGACTCCGCCGGCAGTTGCCATTGTGAATGTACGAAGGTGAGGTAGAGGAACCGCGGGGAACGTCGATATCGAGCAAGGAGACGTGGAGACCTTGAAGAGCGACTGAAAAAAAATACTAACCCCGCTTTAAACGGAGCTTCAATACGGACCAACCACCTCACGTGTAGTACCAGGAAAGACGCGACGCGTCGCACTGCGGTTCATTTCGACAAGAAATACAATGAGCTATTTTTACAAGCAAAAATTTAAATTTGGGACACACATCGGGGCTTTAGTTCCTCACGAATGCAGCCGCCGCCCTCACGGCAGCCGCCCGCTCGCGATAGAGCTCGACGGCGGCATCATCATCCTCAATCATGGCATCCGAGAGGTCCTTGGCAACCCTCACGTTGACGAAGTGGGCGATGGCGCCCTCCCACTCAGGCCGGTCGTGCTTTCTAGCGATGAAGTGAAGTGTTTGATGGGTGTCGAGGGGGAGCTGTTTGTTCCTTATCACGATGTGCGACTTGACACCAAAGCCCCTCGCTTCGTTGCCGCCACTGGCAGCCGAGGTTGACGCACTACCTCCTTGCGGAGGCGTTGAAGGGGTGCGCAAGGCGTACGGGATAGGGAGGAGGGAGGGAAAGGCAGTGGCTTTGAGATCGAGAATCTCACCCTTGAGACGTAGAATCTCCTTTTCCTTTGAATCCTCTTCCATCATGAACGACATCTCCATATCCTTGTACTGTTCTTCCCTGCCCAACGCTTCCTTAAGAGCCCACTGTGCCGCGTCCTTCTCGTCCGTGAGCGGCCCAATCTCCGCGCGCAGCCTCCTTATCTTGTTGTTGCTCGAGGTGAGTAGGCCCTCCAGCTGACTGCGGGAGCGCAGAGTGTGTTCGCCGGTGTAGGACATCGTGGGGGAGGGTTCGTATGCTGCGTCGGCAACGAATGGGTTTGCTGCCGCGGAGTAACCCCAAACGCTATACCTCGACGTGTTGGGGGCGGGGGGTGGGATCAACGGCCGATCGCCGTGCTCTTCTGGAGGAGAGTTGTCGCTGTCGCAGAGGGAACTGGACCCGTAGGTGACTCCGTTGCGGCGATCTTTATCCTTCACGAACTTCACCTCTGCAACGCCGAGGCTCGAGATGACTTCCTGTATGGCCTTCGCGATGGGGCGCCTGATCTCGGGGTAGCGCATGAGGAGGTGCGAAGGAACGTACACGTCCGCCAAAATGTTTTTGGGATCCTCGTTTCCGAGGACGCAGTGGTGCTGGTGTCCGTCGATTGTAACGGAGAAGGTCGCCGTGTCGAACACGCGATCCCTGGTGACCATCTACGGGGTATCCACAATCAGCGTCGAGCGGAACGATGAGAGAATAGCACGTACAAGATCATGCAACAGGTTCGCGTACGCCTCTTTCTCGACCTTACGCGCCGAGAGCGCATCCGCAGTCTTGCCAGCCGATTCGAAGCAGATCTGATTCTCATGCCTCACCGTTCCGTACATCTCATGCTTTCCGTCGTTGTGATTTCCGGCCACAAAGAACGCGCGATAAGCTGCGTCGAGGAAGTCCTTACACACGCGCTTCTCCTCCGGTCGAAGCGCGAATGTCTCGAGATGGTGCTCGAGCTGTTTGATCCCTCGCGGCGAGAACGAGTAGTTGAAGAGCGAGTCGAGCTCGTGACGTGGCTCCTCCTTTTCGTAGCTGGGAGGAGGCAGCTGATTGGCGGCGTCAGAGCGACGTGCTTGCTGCGATGGGTCCATTGTGGGGGTCAGAACTGCGTCAGACGGCTGCGGTGGATGTGGATGGATGTGGGTGCTGGACGTTGGGGACGACGTTGATCAACGTTGATCAACGTCGAGAACCCCTAACGCGTGGGAGCAAACCTCCGTATTTATCACTCCACGCGCAGATCGGAAATCCCGGTGCCCTCTTAAAATGCTCGAAAACATGAGTTTTATTCTGTTCAACGCGTTCGGAAGGGACTTAATTTACTCTATTATTTATTTTAGCAGACTAGTAATGCTATTGCACGTGTGTGAATTTTTGTACAGGCTCGGTCCTTTGTACAAGAACACATTAATTAAGTGAAGAGCACCCTTTCTCGATGTCCCACCCAAACCTTAAAAAGTGCACAATGTAGGGCACCATCGGTTTACAACGGAAACTCCCAATAAATGTCAAAAAATAACCATCTTGATGCTCGCCACTGACATTTCCTCGATCCATTCATAACTCACTAACTGCAGAAAAAGTCATTTCTTCCTATTTCTCTGGCTTTCTCGACACAAGTTTCATGGATTCCCCATCGTTCAGTCACTTCATTCACATCGGGCGTGCTACGCAACATTGTAGACGTGTTGTATGCATTGCATTGACACTAATTGACTACACTTCGAGCTCAAACTAGTCGTCTGTCGCTATATCGGACACAAATTCTGTGATATGGACCGCTATTTCACCCTCTTCTTCGTCCTCCCACTCATCCCCCGAGCTGTTCTCCTCGCTTCCTTCACCGGATTTTGTAGCGTCCTTGGTACCCAGCACCGAAAGCCAAGTGGGAACGGGAAAATCAGGAGGAATGGTGCGCATATACCCACTTCGACGCCCAACTTCGAGTTTTCCGGTGAACCCCACAAGTCGAGCGGTTTGTCGAAGGCGCTTTACGATGAGCTCGTTTTGTTTATTGGCGAAGCACCACTGCTTCCGTAGCTCGTGGGCAAGTGAGGGGTTAGTGGTTTGGAGCGAGGAAATCGCGAGGAGATAGTCGAAGTGATTATCGTACATGGATGTGAGGAGCCGTTTAATTTCGACGTCGAGCCGAACAATTTCCTCCTCCGCCCGTTCAATGGAGAAGTACAATTGGGCGGCTTCACGGTGAGATGGGTCTGTCCACTTCTTCGAGCGAATGTCCTCGCGCGTGTCCTTTAGTAGGTCAAGTTCGGCTAGAAATACCTTGTCAATGATACTCAACCACGTTATCTCTTTGCGCGGCGGGTCGAGCTGCTTCGCACTCTTGTTGTATTCGTCGAGGGCACGTCGGATTGCTTCTGCTCGCGATTTAAGCGCCTTTCCTATCTTTTCTCTCATTTTATACCCTAGAAAGGTGGGTTAGATATGAAAACAAATTTGAAAAACAACGGGTGCACGTACCAAGGCCACTCATTCCGAGTTTGGTGAGCTCGAACAGCCGCTGTACCACCAATCGCTCCAAATTGTCAACTGCCCGGCGAAAGCGACGCTCCTTCACGAGTTTGCTTCCCGCCTGAAACTCGGCGCTGTCCGGCAACCACCTCACTCCAATACCGAATCTGTCTTCTAATAACCGCAAGCCGTCGTTCACGGCGTTCAAGCGGTTGAGGGTGATGGTATATCTGTGTCGATTGACCCGCCGTTCATCCGCGCTCACCAAATGGACCGTCAGTGGGTTGAACTCTTTTTCATAGTTCACTTTCGCGATTGCGTGGTCTTCCCTGCAAAACTGTCAGTCATTTACTTTCTACTCTTTCCAATATTCCATACTCACTCTGCTTCTCGAAGTTTTTCCAGCTTTTCCATGTATTCCACTTTCTGAATCACGTCCTCGGACTCTTTTTTCAGGCTGGCTAGGTACTGGCGCTCTTCGTTCAAGTATCGCTTGTAATCGGCGGCCTGCGTTCCAAGACGTTCTTCGAGGAGTCGGAGATTCGCGCTCGCGGTTTTGATGGTATCCAGGGATTGCCGGTAGTTGTTGTAAATGAAATTTCCTACCCGAAATCAGCGACGTTCAACCCCATTGGATCCGAAACTCACCCGTTTCCGCGTGCTTGTCCGTACTCCAGAACTGGAAGTGCTCTTCGATTTCCTGCTGCCGGTGGAATTGGGTTGCGAGACGCGTCGACGGCGCTAGACCATTGGACGCCGAGAATAACCTTTCACAGCCTTCCATGTCCTCCTTCCCGATCCCTTCAAGATACATCGGGTGCCAGTGCACTTGGCACAGCCGGTTGTGCGCATGTCCGTGAAACGAGGGCACTGCTCCCTCCATATGGAGGTTCTCCGCGACTGGGCCGAGAATGCTTTTCTTCAAAACTTTCGAGAACATGCACATGATATCGTATCCTACACAAAGATTATCGCCGAAGACCTCGAACAAGCGCTTGCAGATGGCAAGCGGATATTTCATTCTGCGCGTCGAGAATGGAATTAGTACCTTGTTTCCATCGAGTGCTGTATTCACTCACTGTTCGCCTGTCTTCACCATGTCGCATAGGGCGAGCAGATGTCCATGGCGACAGATGGCAACGAAAATCCCACACGCTTCGAACAAAGAGAACATCTTCTTTCGCGATTCAGGGCCAGCTGCGCGCCACCGATCGACGCAGATGTTCGTGTCTCCTTGCCCTGAATCCCCGTCCTCGACGTTAAGCCACGCGGCGTCGTCTCCATCGGTGTCCTCGCGACCGGCTAACGGGTTCGGTATTGCGACTTGGGTCTGTGCGGGCTGTGCAGGATCGACGGGCTGTGCATGTTCGCCTGGTGGCGCAGTTGGTGGTTGAAGGTTTGTGGGAGTGTTTGGATGGTTCGAATTGGCGACCGGAGATGTTGAAGATGCCCCGCCTGAACTGTTTGCGGTGGTTGAGAGGTTGGTTGAGGACATAGCGGCGGAAGTAGGTGCTGCGGTTGAAGTAGAAGGCACGGGCAAAGACGCAGCGGCGAGGTTCGCATGACCCTGCATTGAATTTGAGCTATCGCCGGACACGAACAATCGAACATTGGACTCACACCGTCAATGAATACATTCACTTCATCCTGCGATACCCACATGTCAGTTCGACTTCTCCGATCGTCCGGACGGAACGAGCCTGCTCGAACCTCGTCACCAATCAACTTCAGGGATGAGTTTCCGTCGAGGGAAACGATCATCTTGAAGCGGAGGGGTGGTTCGTTCTCCAGTATGTATGTGCACGGCGCGCAGACGTTCTTCACTCTCCAGTCCTTGTCTACGCGCCCGAGAGCCTCATTGCATCGATCTTGAACACGGTACCGGATTTCAAGGAAGGCGTCATACGCGATGGTGAATTGATCGACGAGGAATGGCGCATAAGGCACCTCGTGAATGTTGCAAATGGCACGGATAAAGGCTTGCCTCGAGAAGCGAGGGCAAGCCCGGTGCACCTGGCGGAAGGTGGAAAGGGTGCGGAAAGTGAAGGCGATTGTTGGGTTTGTGGGTGCCGTGCCTAGGAAGCCGTTGCGTGCGAGCGCGATGTTGGTATTCGCGACGACACCCGTATACTTGTATTGGCGAGGGCCACGATCTGTTGTCATTGTAAACCAGTAAACCAACAAAAAGAGATGAGCGAATGCACCAAAGAAGTCGACAACTTCAATTGTGTACGTGTGCTGTACCCCTTCCTCGTCTTCCGCCCCATCCATCTCCTGATCCTCGCCCTCTGCCCCATCCATGTCTGGATCCTTGTTCAGCGCTGCTGGCTGCTCCGTGTCGTGTTGCCAGGCTATGTATTCGGACGTGATGTCTTCGATATGTAGTCGCCAGGCCTTGTTTCGAAGCAAGACTCTGTCCCGTCGAGTTCGATGGTCGCGACGCTTTCCGGTACTGATGGTGGTTCATAAATTAGTGAAATGGTTCGTTTTTGTATAGTGTAGTGAGACTCACCTCGAAGTGAATGAATTGTTGATGATGTCCCGAAACACGTCCTCCTCTGCACCTGCGTGACTCAAGAACATACCCTCCTCACCGGGAGGAAGGGTGTTCAGAGCTGCATTCACCGCTGCATCGAAGTCCCCGTCACCCGTCCCGCCATCCTCCATCGTAACCTCGTTCATGACAGCGTTGCGGTTCTTGAACCCAGTGTCCCTAAGGCTCCTTGCGAGGGTTCGTATGTTCGCAGCTCTTCTCGCATGTTGACCATGCACTTTGACGGTTGCGTGCTTCTTCGTCTGGTTCGGGGTCGCGTTTGCGCCAAATCCTTGTCCATATCTTACCTTGACGCCCTTCGATACGCTCTTCGTCTTCTTGTTGAGCCATACGCCCTTTTCGAGCATGGTAGAACGTCGCGACCTCCTTGCAGAGTGTTTGTATGAGGAGGACGACGGTCAGAGCTGGTTGGGGTGTGATGGACGACGTTGAAAGAAGCTGGTTGGCGTGTGGGAAGGTCGTGGTAACCACGCGTCGCTGCTTCTGGTTCAGTTTGTCTCCCTTGTGCAGTAGCATAGAATGCACCCGTTTTCACGCAAAACCAACGACGGAAATGAACTCGCAGGGGTCGAAAACCCCCCCGCGCCACAAAGAACGACGTCAAACGGTCGTGATTTGGGGGAGAAACCGTTGTCGTCGTCGGGGATGGCGTGGGAGGGGGCGGGGAACAACGAGCGGCGATGTGCGGCGTGGAGTGGCCGTGCGGGAGTCGCGTGTGAGCGCGGGGATACCGCATCGGGGCTGTTGCTGTGCGCCGCGTGTCCCGCCGCGGCCATGGGCACAGGGCTCGGACAGTGCCGGACAGGCTCACACGACCCCCTCGTTTTGGCACGGGCGACGAGATTTCTCTAAGTGCTTTTTGCGAGATATCGAGCTCGCTCTCCACGTCCCACAGGAAGCACTGAAACTGTCGATCATATAGCCACGCGGACCACCGGTCCGTCCACCTATATTATCGACATAGTGTGGGAGCCTTAGGTGATCAGAGAGCGTGTACAGCGATGTGAGAGCAAAGAGAGAAGGAGAGGAAACAAGTGCTCGAGATCTTGCAGAGTTGGAACTCGAGTAGAAACCTGAGTTGATTCTACCAGGGAAATAGCGAGAAATACATGAGCTATTTATCTACTGCAGAATAGGAGCCAACAAGTACTGTATCGTTTTGACCAAAGGCTCAGGTCACGCGTCACAAGCGCCGTGAGCCAAGCAATTTCGGCACTTGGTCACAGGTCACAGAGGCTTCTGGAGCTTTCCGGAGACCCTTAATTACCAAATTAAGTATATGCAAACCTTATTTAGCCCTAACCTTTACCTAATTTGGGGCTGTGAGCCTTGTGAGTAATGTGAAAATTTTGGTCACGGTCACACCTTCGTGAGCCTTTGGTCGAAATGATACAGTATTCTAGAGTCAGAGAAAGGAGGAAATAAAACATATGAGTAAGAAAATACAATGCCTGCTGAATAACGAGACAGGTACAAGTATTCTACCACACATAGGAGAAAGTGAAGTCAGGAGAAATAAGGCATAACTTAAACATAAAGAATAATCAAGACCGAACCTATCTGAAACCAACTGAGGCATGCCAAGAGCACGAGTCCATGACAGCTAAGAGATGAGTGTCTCATGGCGGTGACCTTGCAGAACAGATCTGTACAGATGTGCTCTGTACAAAGGGAAACAAAGAAATATGATACGTTGGATGTGCTTCAGCAAAAGGAGGTTCAAGAATGAGAGCGACTAGATTGTAAGGGCAATTGTAAAGAATGCAATTTATCTGGAAAGAGAACACTTAGATGAGCACTCAAATTTTCCAAATAAGGGCAGCTATGAACTTGTTGCCTTCCAGAACAATTTATAGGAAAGTCTGTCCTATAAACAGAGGAGTGCTCAGGGGAAAGCAGCTGGTGAATCCTTTCTCAGAATGGAGTTGGTCTGTTTTATCAACTAGAATTTATAGCACTCTTGTAGCTAGCAATTCAAATGTCAATTTGAATTGAGAAGTTCATTTCTAAGATAGCTGCCTGGAATCTTCGGTCTTCAGCAATCTGCTAGAGCTTCAAATTAGACTGTAACTTATATTAACTAGATCTGGAACCAGAGTACTGTAGACTTACAAACAGTTTGTCGTGTCTTGTGATGCGTGATGTAGTGTACCACATTTGTCTTCCATTGCCTTCTTATGTGACCTGTGACGGCTACGGAAATCTGTTGCCAGAGCATTTTGTCACCTGAATTTGATGCTCTGCCAAAGGCCTAACATCTGATACTGCATCTCATAGGCCTATGGTGTATGTACAGTGTGATTGAAGCCACAAATTCAGTTTAAATGCTTGAGACATCAAGACAAAGAAAAACAAGTGCTATTGGCATCTCCTGTACACACCACCAACTGATTGCCTTTTTTCCTTTCTTTTTTGTTTTTCCAGCTCTTCCCCTTGTCTTGTCTCGTTTGCATCAACAACCTTGAGTGGTCTCCCCACAAGTGTGCTGCATCGAAGTGAGCACCTTGATGACCAAGCTTTGGTTGCTGAGAAAAAGTCTGACTGCTTCAAAGAGCATCCCACCGGCTTTCAAGAACCAGTTTCTTCCTGACACATCGTTGTCCATCCATGATCTCTGTTCCTTCCCATTCCCCCCAACCTTGACTCAATGCAACATTCCAGCTACGGGCTTCCTGGGCCACAATAAGCCTATCAGGGTAGAGGGCGGCAAGCTTCAACTTACGGTAGAAGACCTTCGCAAAATCCCTGTCCCCCCTCCTGAGCTCTTGCTCAGCATCGAAAGTGTGCTCTGCACTGGAACTCCGAAGGCACTCTCCCTTGTGTGCCCCCACAGCAAGGTTCTTCATGGTGCTTGCCTGCTGTTATGGGTTGTTACATGGTGGACTAAGGTGCTCATCATCCTTGAAGAGTCCATTGCACCATGGCGAGAGGCCGAGAAAAGCTTGAGCAAGGATGGAGAAGCGAAGGAAATGCTGCATCCTTGCGTACCGCCACGGAGGTCCATCGTGTCTTATCGGTGCTACCATGGTCAAGTCAGATCCAAGGCATTGATTACCTCAATCCAGCAAAGGAGCTCACCACGTACATGACAAGCAATTGGTTCTCCAATGTCCATGAGAACCAAATGTTGGAGCTCCTCCGTGTATCCGCACAGCATGACGAAGGCTTGAAGGATTGTGTTGCAGTAGAAAGTGTGTTCTTCTACAGTGCTCTTCATGATGCATACAAGCAGCGGGTGTGAGGTACGCATTCTTACGCTCTGTTGGGAGACCCGAGCTTACTCTGACATCAACAGTTAGGCCGCCGTTCTATTGCCCAATAAGGTTCAGTCTTTATATTTCATTTATTCTCTCAAAAATGCGGTGATTCCCGCAAGGTTTGATCTCTGTATCTGTATCCCGAGCCCGTTGATTCTGCTCCCCAAAATTAGATTACCTGTGCCTGAGGCCCGTGATTTTATTGTACTTGTATCCTGACTTGCATCCAGTGTTCCATGACTGATGATCATTGCCTCTGAAGGCTTGTAACATAGTGCTTGCATGTATCTTAGGTCTGACCTAGCAGAATCACACTTGATGATCATCTGCAAATACTTGCCTGAATTTATTTATTTAATTTGACTTGAGGAATTCTGAATTCTATCTTGTCTATAGTACAAAAGTAGCATGTATCTACTGAGTTACCTTGTAATTATTTGTGAAAGAACTCAGTGGAACATTCTAGAAGGAGCCTGACTTCATAGAATGTTCCAGAAACTCTGAGATATTCTTTCAAGTTCTTTATGTTTCTATCTCTCTATGTAGGTAGTTATAGCACATTCTGGAATGTTCCATGGACAGTACAGAACATTCTAGAATGCCATGTAAATTAGGTATAAATACAGGGCACTTAGGCCCTCTGAGAATAACAATCTACCTTCTACCTACTCAAGCATACTTTGCTCTGCTAAACACTCAGCTTTATCATACAGTAAGAGTCCCATTCCTTACTAAGTACAGGAGTACCATTCCCTGTAAGTATCCTGTTAGGAAGTTCATACCCTAACTCAGTCAGGAAGTAATATTCCCTGATTTATTACCTCAAGGCTCAATAGCTTGAGAAGAGTCTTTGGCAAGGACTTGTAAATTGCTACTCACTGAGCACCATTCCAGTGAAGGTCAAGTTGTTTCTATTAGCTACTCTACTTGTATATACGGAGGCTACTTAGCTGTATATCTAGTTAGTTCTTGTACAGATTGAGCTAGAAAATATAATTTGAGTACTCTATCTGCTCTGGTTGTCAAGTCTCCACAACTTGAGTTGTTGGGTGAAGTTCTGCTGCCCAAATTGGTAAGTTAGGTAATAATAAATTGCCTTATTGAGAGCTTGTACTCAGCTCTTTGAAGTTCACCTTACAGTGGGGATCCAACACCTACGCAACTTCGGAACACTTCCAGTGGGTCTGCACGCTTGGCCATTCTCTTGCATCAGGCTACCAGACAAAACTAGTGACAATCATCCATGTGGATGGCAATCACTGGATATCAATCATTATTGACTTCAAGAATGGACTTTTCATGATCTTAGACTCACTAGGACGTGAAATCAGTGAAGAGATGGTCCACGTGTTCCGTTGGTGGATTGAGATTCATTGCGGCAAAGACTTTTGCGTCCTCAAGCTTGCTTGTACGAGGCAGAGATATTTGACTTGTGCGGACTGATCCTCTTAATGCGCTCAAGCACCACTCTCGGATTCCTCCTGCGGATTTAAAGGCTGACAATTGGGTGGGAGTAGATGCAGACATTGATGCTCCTCCACCTCCAAATCGCCCTAATCCTGCAAGAGATCCGCCACCTCAGCCGGACAATGATGATGTCCCCAAGCAGGAGTCTCCTCCAACTTCACCTCCACCTGCCAGTCTGGTGCGCTCTATGAGCCCGGATCAGCTGCCTCCACTGCCTTCTCCTACTCCACCACCTCGTCCTAATCGTCATCGTCGTGCACCTATCACTCAGGCTTTCAATCCGCGTCCTTATAATGCAAATGCAGAAGCCAGGCGACGCAGAAGAGCTAATGAAGAACCTGAGTTTAGTCTTCTGCCTCCTGCAACTCGAGCTAGGTCACAGTCTAGACCGCTTGAGTCTGCTGATGAGGATGAGCTGAATCTGCCGCCTCCTGCTGCCGAGTTTGAGCCTGCTCCTGCCCCTCCTCCGATGGCTAGCATTGAGGAAGTTGTCTCTGATGACGATGAACTCAACTTGCATGCTCATCAGGCAGTTGAGCTTGATGATGGACATGAGGACATGCTTGAGAGCACCCTCAAGGCCTCTCTTGCTGATGGTGTTGAGTACATGCAGAGCAAATGGGTTAGCATGGATGTACACCAGGTCCTTGAACTTGTCTTTGCAGAGAGTGCTCTCAAAGTGGACGCTGGTACTCCTGCACCCAGGACCTTTGGAGAAGCGGTATCTCGTCCTGATGGTGAGCACTATCTCCAAGCTGCCATCGACGAGGTCAAGGCATTGGTGGACAATGGGACATTCATTGTTCGAGAGCGCAGGCCTACAGATCGCCCTATCGGCTGTCTGGTTCTCTGATTCGCTCGGCAATTCTCGCTGAGTCATTGAGTCGTTACATTAGTGCCAACTCACAGCGGTCCCCCTTCGCGCTACATACCCTTTTACACCAGCATTCCACTTTTGAAGTGATGTTCTCGTGCAAATCCACAAACAAGAAAGAAAAAGATATAAGGTATTTATTAAAGTGTATGCAATGCACGATAGAGGGTATGAGAATCACAAAATCGAGGCGAAGAACAAATGCTACAGCTTGAATGAAAAAAGAATAAAAATATCATGTAGATCTCCAGAAGCAAAAAGTCCAAGTGATCGAGTCATGTCTACGCAAAAAAATCGTAAAAGCAAAACAACGTGAATTAATTCATACTGGTGGCGGGTCTCATGTGTGGATCCGCTTTCCTGCCCAGCAGTGCTGGAAACCACCTCTCGTGTTTGAGCGAGCGCCTCTCCTTCCCATTCGAAAGAGTGGAGTTGATTTTGGTCGGCACAGTAGCCTCGCGATCCGACTCAAGTCCGCGATCGTCGAGCACGCCACGAGAGTGAAGATGCGAGTTTCCTGTGTGCTTCGGAGGGCTGCCGGAGTTTCCGCTGAGAGTGCGTGGCTTCGGTGGTACGGGCGGGCGAGAGATAACAATGCCAGCGCTTTGAGTTGCTGAATCAGCGAGGAGGCCGGCCGAAAAGCCTCCCGCTGAAGCCAAACCGTTTGGGTGGGCATATCCGTGCTTCGAAGGGGTCGTAAGAGCGGCGGCGGCTGCGCTTGCGCTGCTCGTCGGCGCAGGGGTCGAGCTGCGGTCGAGGGATGCTCGAGGCATAGGTGGGGCGAAGTTCGGTGAAGCGGTGGGGGCAACGCTCGCACTTCGCGCATGACCAAGGGCAACGGCGTGAGACGTGGAGCGACCAGGTCCTGGTGTCATCGAGCGGCGCTCCCTTGACGACGCCGACATGGAATGCGCGTGCGCTATGGGTGGGGCAGATGTAGTCGTTGCGGAGCCGGACGACGAGTTTGATCGTGGTAGAGGCGTCGGGGTCGTTGGTCTATGTACGTTCGAATAAGATGAATATAGGCTAGTAGTGCGAGAACGAGGTGTCTTTTCTTTCGATATAGTGCCGGCGGGCAGGGCCGCGGCGGCGGCACTGGCGCTTGATGTCCCAACACCGGGCGAGGACAACGTCGACAGGAGGCCGGCAGTCGGGGTAGTGCGTCCAGATGAACTGGCGCTGTTCGACCCTGAGCCAGGCGCAGAGCTGATTCCTGAATTAAACTGAGCTGAAGAGAGAGTGTGATTACGAGTGTGGTTGCGCGATCGCGCTTGGGAGTAGCCGTTTTGAGAGAATGCGTATGAACCGGCAGAAGCGAAGGAGTGGCCGTCGGGGCTTGTTGGTGCGCTGGCACTGACGCTTGCGCGTCGTCTGGTCGGCGCAGGAGTCGTCCTTCCAGGGGCGAGGAGGGCTTGCTTGAGCTCCGCTTTGGCAGAAGCAAAGAGGTTTCCGGTCGGCTCCCCCGGATCGCACCCAGCCTCCGCGAGACGAGCACGAAGACTCATCTCCACTCCTTTAGCTACCTTAGCTGCTTCGGCATGCGCAACGTGATTCATGAGAATGGCACGAAGGAGCGCGCATGAAAGAGAAAGGGTTTTCCGTTGCTAAAATGGGAAAAAAAGGTCGAAGTCAGTAAGGCTGTGCAAAATCTTCATTTCGATTGAACGGAGTGCAAAGGAGGCATGAAAATGCAGAGTCATTCAATGAGAAACTCCGTCGCAAGAGCCCCCCCCCCCTTTGCTATTCCCTGAATAAAACGAGCTAGTGTGTTCACAAGCGCCGCGTCTTGAGAAATAGTTTGAGGGGAAACCCCAGACGCGTGAAGGACGTCGGGTGAGACGTAAACTCGAAAAAGCGAGGGAAAATTTCGTTCATTTTATGGAGCACCTGATCCATCCACGGATATTGCAACAAAGTGTCTGCCGCGCAAGCAGCGACGGAGTGTCGAATGTGCATATAGTGGGGTTTGGACGATGAGGTAAATGGAAGGGCAAAAAGAAAGAAGAAAAAAGTGAATGGATTGTAACTCACCTGCTCATCTCCGCCAACTTGAAGGTCCAAGGCCAGCCACTCTGTCAGCGCCTTTTGCAAGTTCTGCACCTCCTCGACGCTGCAACGCTTTGAGGCAACTTTCTGTACTCGGTCCTCGAGCTTTCTCGCGGCCGTTTTGTGACGGGTGGGATCGAGGACTGCTTGGAAGTCTGCGTGAACGTTAGAGAGGGGGAAGACGTCGTCCTCTTCTTCCTCTTGAAAGTCGTCTTCGTTTAAAGGCTTGAAGTGCGGTGGGTGCACGGAGGGGGAACGAGCGCGTTCGACGGAGGTCGCGCGAGAAGCGGCAGCAGACGCGGAGGCGGAAGAAGTCTGCGAGCGCGAGCGAGAGTAGAGAACTGTGTCAGCATCGTCATCCAGCCTCAAAAGTGCGCCAAAATTGAGAAGAGTGTCGTCGTCGTCGTCTGCTGCCGCACGCTCTGTGTCAGCACCTTTTGTGGCCCCTGACCCACCGCCTGAGGTAGAGGTAAAGTCGATGCGGATGACACGGACGTCGTCGAGAGAGAAGGGTTCGCGACAGTATGGACAAACTGGTTTTTGGCGGGGCAGAGACTTCTCGACGATGTTGTGCGAGCAGCTTTCGCAAAGGACATGGCCGCAGGGGATGCAACGAGGAAGGTTGAAAGGACCGTACTCCTCTGCGCAGACGTCGCAGACGGAGGCTGGGTCGAGAGTGAGCATCGTTCTGCGACGACGACGAGCTCTTTGAGATGGCGGTAGGAGATCAAGAAATAAAAAAAGTGACTCGTCATGACAAGAAACCCTTGCCCACAAACAAAAAAAAATATTCAAAGCACAGCCACGCTCTCTGCATCCCTTTTTGGAAAGGTCGCATGAATCATCTCTTCCGGAAGCAAATCCGCATACAAATCCATCGCGAAACACGTTTTCTGCACGCACAACACATCTCATCCAGCTCGTTGCAAAGATCCTCACAATTGCAGGAAAGCTGCCCCAACTCGCCCGATGCAGCCGTGACACGTCGAGCTGCATTCCCAGCATTCCCACCCCCCTGCGCCGTGTGTCCAGCTCAGACGGAGAAAAGAGCTGAAACGCACCAGCCCGCCATCAAAAGCGTACGCTGATGCAGAATCAAATCGTGCACAGGTCTACGTTTGTTCATCTCCAGCACCTGTGCATCGTCGACTGAAGATCGCATATGACGGAGACTTCAAATTGGATATCCTCTCGCTGGCGAACCAGCGTTCTTTGTGCGAATCGGGAAGGGTGTTTATCACATGCACGTGGCAGCGAAGGACTCGTCTCGGTCTCAGGAGCAACGCGTTGTCAGCATGGTCGACGTCGCTCGAGTTCGTTCTACGCGTAGATAACAGCCTCGCGTCTTCCTCCTGGCTCTACGCTGCGGACGATGACGCTGACGAATTTTCTACGGCGACACCGGGCCCGGTGCGTAGATCCAGAAGGCGCTCGAAGTTCATCTCCGTACTATCTTGTATTCGTCATCTGGTATGCGCAGGTGATAGTGCATTGTCATTCGCACAGGACGAGTACGAATCTCTCATGCTGTCTACGCGAATCTCTGGAGCACAAGATACACTGGACTTCGTCGTACCCGTACCCTATGCCCATGCGACTCTTTCAAAACATTCGTTCTCACCTCGCTCACGGTGTCCCTCGACCAGCCTCGAAGACCGGTCCCTGAATTAGACATAAATCACCGACTTATCTGTGAGACACTCCTAGCTCCTTTTCTCCATTTTGGAAAAAAGAAATGAGATACTCCAATCGCACCATTAATATTGAAGTCGAAGCAAAAAAATTTCACTCGAGACGATTGAGAACTGACTGTGGGTCCATGCTGCAATTTGTGGGTCCAAGTGATCGCGTCCCTGCCGAAGCGATGATGACCGGATTTGCCGGCGGAACCATTCGTCAACCTTTCCAATGACCACGACCGCTGTGGTCAAACTCGCCAACTCTTTCAAGAACACTTCCACTTATCGAAGGTCGTGTCTGCTTCATTTTCGAGGACACGCCGCCGTCTGTCTTCCGAATAATGCTTTCTTCCTCCGGGGTTACTCGCTGAAAAGCTCACCACAGCCCAGTCAAACGTCATCCAAGTTTGCCCAGTCGTCGGGGCAGCTTCGTCGATGGACTCGTCGCTTTGCGTGCTTTGGACTAGCGTTGGGAGGAGTATACGTTGCTGACAAGCAATTCTTCTCCTCTTCATTAACTCGCACAGCTCGTACATTCGCAACGGGCGTCATCATCGCGTCCGACTACAAAATCAACTTCCGTGCTCATCCACCCTTCGCCGAGTCCATCGCGGACGTGCACGCGCGCAACGCAGAGCGCATCTACGATCTCCTGCGTGCCAATGGTGGTCTTTACCTCAAGATCGGGCAGGCCATCGCCATGCAAAGCGCCGTCCTCCCGCCCGAATTCCAGGCCCGCTTTGCGCGGATGTTCGACGATGCACCGCAGAATACCTGGGCGGACGTAGAGGCCGTCATTCGCGATGAATTCGGCGGAAAATCACCGGAAGACGTGTTTCAGACGATTGAGAAGGAGGCACGAGCGAGTGCCAGTGTGGCACAAGTGCATTGGGCGCGTTTGCACGACGGGCGAGAGGTGGCAGTTAAGGTTCAGAAGAAGGAGATCCAACAACAGGTCAACTGGGACTTGTGGGCATTCAAGTGAGTACTTTGGATTCATCTGCGTGAGCCGTTGTTAATTTCACCTTAGAGTGGTCATGTACGTATACACAAAACTCTTCGATCTGCCGCTCTACGGCATGGTACCGTTTATTTCGGAACGGCTCCTTCTCGAAACCGACTTTGAAAACGAGGCACAAAATGCAATGCGCATGGCTACCCTTGTCGAGTCCGAGTCACAGCTTCGAGGCAAGGTCTATATCCCTTACGTTTACAACGAACTCACGACAAAGCGGGTCATGACCGCGGAGTGGATCGAAGGAGTTCGGCTTTGGGACAAGGCGACAATAACCTCGCCATGGAGAGGCGAGAAAGGGCATGGAACCCCGGGATGTCGCGGAGAACCCATGGATGCGACCGTCGTCGATCACTCTGCGAATGTAGGCAAGCCGATACGCGAAGCCTGGAAGGGATTAACGACAGATGGCGGTCTTGGGTTGCAGCTGAAAGACGTGATGCAAACCATGGTCGATCTTTTCTCAGCTCAAATGTTCATGTGGGGCTGGGTTCACTGCGATCCACATCCAGGCAACATCCTCATCCGCCGAATCCCAACCTCATCGACAACGGAAGGTCGAGCTGAACTTGTCCTGCTCGATCATGGCCTGTACGTCCATTTGCCACATGACCTCCGTGTTCAATACGCAGAGCTCTGGCGCGCTCTGATAGCACTTGACCTCGGAACTATAAAGCGAGTCGCCAGTGGCTGGGGTATCGCGGAGGAGGATTCAGACCTGTTTGGGAGCGCTGTCCTACTTCGCCCTTACGGATCGACAAGAGCGCAACTGTCCTCGGCGCTTGGCTCCTTTTCCCCTTCTTCATCTTCGTCAGGAGAGTCATTACCGCCGATGGATGAAGGCGAGCGTATATACAAAATGCAGGAGGCATCAAGACAAGCCATTCGTCGCATCTTCGGTGGTATTGAGGGTAAAAACGGCGCTAAAGGAAAATGGCCCCTAGAATTGATCTTTGTCGGGCGTGCGTTACGAATAATCCAGGCGAACAACCAATACCTAGGCTCCCCGGCCAACAGAATCAAGCTGACGGGGATGTGGGCCTCTCGCGCCGTCACACGCGCCGAAGCTGGTCTTGAAACACTCGCACAACGCGAAGCCGGCGGACAACCAGCAGAGCAACGAATTCAATCGCAGTCGGTTCGTGGCGTGCTTCACGCGTTCATGCGCGAGATCGTGTTCCGCTTCGTTTTGCTCTCAAGTGACCTCTTCTTCTGGATGACGAGGGTTCGACAGTGGGCCGGGCTCGGCGGGGGAATGGAAGACATCCTGGAGGCCCAGATGCAAAGCGTTGCAAGCGGACTCGGCGTCCAGTTAAACTCGTCGGTATTTGAAGGATAACGAACGCTCGTCACGACTCGCTATTATCAAATTTATGCTCGCGGTTCGCAGCTACTTTACATTGCAGTGGGTAATCTCTTGTTGTCCTACCAGACACACGCTCATCAACATACGAAGTTGCAAGATTATAGAGAACCCTACTCAATACTCAGCACTATAGATTCGAAGGAAGACACGCAAGATTCTGTATAAACACACTCAACTAGTAATCCCTAATACATATGTGTAGGCCAATCTCACGGCAACTTCGTGAATACTACAGTGAACGTCAATTTTACAGAAGGTGAATGGGATATTTATGTTCTGAATTTGTGCATTTACTCTTTTGGCCCAGCATATACGCGAATTCTCATGCTACGCGTTCCTCTTTGACGCTTATCATGACTGTTTCCCTCCTCAGATTGACGTTGATCAAATGACATTCACCAGTACCAGGTACGGCTTCTCGATGTCGAACATATTGAATCGCTTGCCCCCTGGTGATTCAGGTGAACAGTGCTTTGCCATAGTTTGCCGCTCATGCATTCATGTGCCTTGGTTCACACTTCACGGCTTCCGTTGTTATCCCAACTGACGGCATCTCACGCGATTTAGAATTTTTAGATTATAGGCGCCTTCTAGCATTAACGGAACCTCTTGCGAAGCTGTGACGATCTGCGACAAAGTCTGAAAATAACAAGCCAAGATCTTGTCGTAATCCCGGTGCGCGATAGCCTCGAGATACACTTTTATACTCATTTACTCCTCTTCCCAGGTGCCAACGCTGGTTCACCGGCATCCCCTCCTTCCATGATTCCCTACTCATGGTCGTAAAGGACGGAATTTTTATTGAGGAACTGACGTTTGAATGGAAGTGACAATCTCACTACCCACGGGAGACGACGGTGCCTCAGCGGACATACTAATTCATTATTCCCGTCCTTTACCATGGATGCTGGTGGTTGGGATGCCATGCTTCGCAGCTTCGAGAATTACACGGCGTGCATAAAGATCGTACGTGCAAAACTTCGTATGGGAGATCGCACCCACTCGTTCAAAGACGCACCCACTCATTCTCGACAAGTGAGATGTCGTTGGTGAACAGCACAACTCCCCTATCAGGCCAGCTGTCCATGCCTCCACAGATCCATTTGGACAACTCGCTTGGTGCCGCTTTCATTGGGTTGATAATCGCTGCCATGTGAGGATTTTCCGGTTCTCTGTTTCTGTCAGATCCTGAAGTTCGTCCAAAGGTTCTATGGCATAACCAACATTCAGACATTATATTACTACCAATGCTCAGGAAGCGATCCACTCTTTTTAAAACACATGGCGAGTTGTTTTTAAGCTTCGGTGGTGTCGAAAACTGATCAGTGCAACGACATGACAGGTTGGTATTCTATGGTGGGTTACAACTTACTGATTCAGAATTATGTCTCCCGACAACCTGTCCAGGGCGCTTGATACTCTTCACATCATCTTCATATCGGATGCCATTTACACTGTTGTCGTCACGAATTTTGCGAACCTGCTGGCAATTACTGATACGACATGGAGTTTGTGTGTAAGTAAAGCACAGTATACACTGATGTCCATTTGACGAACCATTGTTTGCGTCATTAGGCACATATAATCGTGACGGTGAGTTATCTTGAAAACTTCTCGTATCTTGGGTTATCGACTGACGTACGCGCAGTCAATCAGCGATACAATGGTCCGAGTGTAAGTATCTATACTTGCTTGCTACAGTTAGCGCTTGTCGAACTTCAGAATGTTAGGTTTTACACCAGGCGGGTATTTATGATTAGCAAAGGAAGCTACATGCTCGCTATTGGGTCGGTAAGTGTCATAGTGGCATGATAGTACGCTTTTCTTGCGTTGACGGCTCTGTGACGCAGGCATCGTTCACTTTGTTGACGTTCGGTGAGTGTAAATTATAAACAATGGATTTCGACGCGTGACCTTCATATGGTGCAGTGAGCGGTATGTTATTTGCGGTAAAAAGGTGAATAACTTCACCACCTTACTACTAGTAATTCCTGATTCACTCACCGCCCAACACCAGCTTCTCGCAGCCATCTGTACTGGACTTCGGCATGACCGAACTCGCCGTGCGTCTCTTCGTATTTTGTCCAAAAAAAACTTAGGAATGTGACGTTCTCTTACGATGACGTTCTCTTACGACAGACGATTCTATATATTAGTCTCGCCTCTGCGGTGGTCGCGGACCTCTGGATCGCACTTGCATTATGCTGGTATTTGATGCGAAGTCGTACGGGTTTCAAAACGTGAGTTAGATTCCCTTTAGAAAACTTGAAACTAAGGACCAAATGCGTGGCTCAGTACAGACAGCAAGATCAATGTAATCATGGTCTACGTGATCAATACGGGTCTGCTCACAACCATTTGCGCATTATGCTGCTTGATCTCGGTCAGTGGCAAACTCGTAACAAGACGAACGTCATAATTTACACTTTCTATTTACGATTAGTTCGCAGCGATGCCCCATAATTTCATTTTCATTGCTTTCTATTTCAGCCTTTCGAAGCGTACGTCTTGCTTTCTTCTCCACCTCCTCCTGGAGTTCATATCTTCATCTACGCAGTGTACATTAACTCCCTCCTCGCGACGCTTAATGCTCGCGAGCGACTTCGGGAAGGATTGGGACCCGGCGGAGCGTTCTCGCTATCTCACCATTCTGACATCCAAGCGCTCAGCTCTCACCACCACCACACTGTCCATGCCTCTGAAGCAGAACGCGAGCGGGGCCTGAAGTCGCGCGGCATCACTACTGGGTCGGAATCTTACGAATTGGCACAGGCTATGCCCATGTCACCAAGGAGCAAGACTTCTATGTCCCGCTCTAGCAGTACGAACGCGTACGGATTCGGCACTGGAACTGGTATCAACTTGGGATTTAAGCGCGCGAGTGATTCGGTGAGTTCAACCTCTTATTGAATTTGGCTTCTTGATGTACTTTTCCATTGATAAGGATACGCGTCCTGTCTCCGTTCGTGTACACACCGAAACTGTGACAGATTACCACAGTGACGTCGACGTTGATAGGAGCACCAATGCAAGCGATACGACAATAGATGATCAAGGAGAAAGCAAGGCAAAGGCTGCACCCGTATATGCGCACTCAGGGGCTCCATCCTTAGACTTCGTACCTATGCAGAAATGAAATGGGATGGGAAAGCTTCTGGCCTCCACCTCGCAATTTGAAACTTTGGAGTACATATTCGAAATGCAGCAGGTTGATCAAGAAAATAATGGTACAGCTCATAAATGTAGAAGTATTGCTTGGACTGCTCTCGTTTACTTAGTGGAATGGACACCGGTGTGAGGGACCTAGCGTAGATCGACCGATAGTTATAAGTACAATGTGCACAGTGATGTTTAGAAGGAATACCACAGACATTGGAGATTCCCAGAGCGCCCGAAAGTTGATTAAACTCGTCATCTGTGGGCCTGGTGCTGCCAGTGCAGACTGTAAGGAGCAAATCAGACAAGCATCGATGGAGATCAGAAGTGCGACGGCTCACTGTCGGAAACATGTTGCTCTGTGGTACCAAGCTTGGTTGCGAGTTGGCCGTAGGACATGCCTTGATGCGAGCGATACGACAGTGGTTCCATTAACAATGCTTCGAGAACCTATGGAGTCACTGCAAGATCACACTTACCTTTGTTCTTCATGGCGTTGGCGAGAGCGGAGCACCTTGGATCAGCCATCGTATATGCGTCAGGTAGTGGTAGAGATGGAGTAAGATGGAGTGAGGAACTGCGATCGATGCGAGGGCCCTTTATACATCCTCTCTAGTCTTCTATGTGAGAGATCTTGTGCATATGGCACACCAAGTGATATCACACCGATTCTACGGAAGATCAGATGACCGCACACTCAGATGATAAAGACACTACCGACCTTAACCGATAGCAAATACGTTCAGAGAGGTTCTCAATTCGAGGCGATGGCGATAGCTACCAGAGCACTGCGGCAATCGGGATAGCTATTTGAGAGAAGGGCCTGATCGTCCTTGTCGTTGAAGGGCTCGAGGATGTTTTTTCCTTCTTTTCTTCGACAACCATCTTGACGCTATTCTGTCCCTGAGCTCGACCTGCGACTGTCGTATTGTCGTCGTCGAGAAAGAGAATGAAAGAGTTTGGAACGCATTGCAAGACTCAAGAGAGAGAGAAAGAGCGAGAGGTTCTGGAAGTAGAACGATGTTCGGTCCGAATAGTGAAGCCGGTGATAGCCGGTGCTTTCGGCTGTTTGCGCGACATTCTCTGAAATCTCGTCCGTCGCCTTCAATTCGATCGTTGTCTCTGTCCACACTTCCTTTCATCCTCAAGATCATTCAAAATGGTGCGTTTTGGATCACGAATCGTCTTTGGAGGCTTCGACTCGTTTTCTGACGAATTTAAACCGCTCTGTGTTGCATTTTTTCGATGGATTGATGGATGTGCGTTTGGATGACAGCCCCCCAAGAAGGCCAAAGTTGCGAAGGAAGAGCAGGTTCAGCTCGGTCCCCAGGTCGCTGAGGGTGAAATTGTCTTCGGTGTCGCGCACATCTACGCATCCTTCAACGATACTTTCGTCCATGTCACCGACCCTTCGGGCAAGGAGACTATCTCTCGTGTCACCGGTGCGTTGCATGACAATTTCTGCTACTTTTTTTGTGGTAATGATCGCTCTTCTCACCAACGTTAGGCGGCATGAAGGTCAAGGCTGATCGTGACGAGTCATCTCCCTACGCTGCCATGCTTGCTGCCCAGGATGTCGCTGCTCGTTGCAAGGATGTAGGTATCAACGCCCTCCACATCAAGCTCCGCGCGGTTGGTGGTACTGGCACCAAGGCACCGGGCCCCGGTGCACAGAGCGCCCTTCGTGCTCTTGCCCGTGCTGGTATGCGCATTGGTCGCATTGAGGACGTCACTCCCATTCCTACGGACTCTACAAGGCGCAAGGTATGTCATTGCATCTAACTCAAAATTTCGGTAATTCTCATCGTATCTCAGGGTGGTCGTCGCGGTCGTCGTCTCTAGACCCTTTTCTTTCACTTTCAAAAACGCCATTCACTTGTTTTGGCTAGCATTCGTAGTATGTGTATCCAACTCGTAGGAATGACATGTCGCCTCTTGACACGCAGCGGTCCTTCTTTCGCCTATGGTGGGGAAGTTTCGTCCCGTGGTCGAGACCTGTATGCATCTACAATATGCGTATGGAGCTTTGTGTTGCTTGTTCTCGGAAATTTGTTCGACATTCTTCAACTCGTTGCACAAGAACCTGGAGATTCAGGTGAGTGTAGTCCCTGGAGGGATTATGGCGCATGCGAACAGGATCTTTCTGAGGTATTCGTCAGACAGTAATAGCCATGAAACACGGGAACTGCCATGATTGCCCTCGAGACTAAAGTGTCGATCATTCATATATTCATAACGCGGTTGATGGCGGTCGCGATTCGCTCTCGGCAGTGAGAAGGAATAAAATATGTTCCCTCGTTTGCTCACTTGTTTTATGACATTTCGACGTGCAGCGATGGGAATGAGACCTCACGATTGGAAGAACAACGCACACAAGAGACAAATGCTTTGAATTCCATCCTAGGGTGCATGCGGTGCGTCTTGACAAGAAGGTTATACATACTGACCATCCTTTAGGGTCCATATCACTTAAAATCTCATTGACATGTCCTTCGCATTCCTCGAATACCTCTGCGTTCACTGCGGAAAAGATTGATCTAATCAGTCAACGCCCACCTGCCACCTTTCCAGTCTGTCTTCAAGATGCCATTCACCCCGATATTAGCGTGCCGTACAGGTATGTCTTTCTATCGACGGACTTATTTCGAGAAGTCTGGGACAGCAATGACGATGCCTGCTTCGCGACCGGCTCCTTGGCCTGCCAGTGCCAATCCCGTCACTCTTGGGCGCGCCGGCAACTACGCCTGTCCGTCTGTCGAGGTCGCCATCCTCGCAGCCCCCATTCCATTCTTTTATTGATTTCTACGGGCGCAAACGAGCGCACCGTCCACTCTTCGCCCTTCTTCCCTATTTCTCCCCCACTCTCCCCCTGATACGCTCTCTTCCTTTTACTATTCTACGTTTCTCCCCTTTCCCTTCTTTTTGAACAATCAATAACTGGCGCGGCGGCAGAAAACTCGGCTTTATCATTGGCTACATGGCCGCAAGCTCAATTGGTTCGGACGCGAGTACTTTGCTCCTACTAAGTGGACTACTCGCTGCAGCGTACGTTCCTGCAAAACATCTTTCCGGAAATACTATCAGTTTACCACTCAAAACAGACTTTATGCACTCAACAGCAGTGCGAACTTCCGACTGTTGCGTCACTTGATTTGCCGCCCTCCTAACTCTTCAGAAGAAAGACAGACACGGTCATCTGTCCTCCTCACTCCTGGCGCCTCTGTGCAGGTTTTTCGAGGAGTGGAAGACGTTGGCAAATTTGTTTCTGGGCCCGTTTCGACAACAATCTCAAAGAAGACACCTCACAATCCATTCGCTGATTCTTACTACGCGTTCCTCCACGCATTTCTTCCAGCATTATGGTGAGTTTCAATGATGACAACTGTACCTGTTCAATTACTAATGTGGAGGGCAGGATTATTGACACTGCACACGTCATTGTCTTCGCCGCCGCTCTTTGCACTTGTTTTATATCGGTCGCATCGGAACCTCCCAGATGGTCAGACCCTTCCCCCTTGATTACAGTTTATGAAGGAAACTTACCACCCACCTTCCCTCTGTACCAGGCCTCTAATCGTAATTCCATTTCACTTCATCTCCTTGCACGCCTTCTTATATGTTTGCAGAGCCTTTTCTTACTTACATTAATTCGAGACTCGCTGGTTCGAATGTAGGGTGTTTTTCGTTCTTTCGTTTGAGATCACTAAGAACCCTGATCCTGATAACGATGATAGACTGTCAATTACACGGATCTTCCAGCTCAATCGGTACATTCTTGACCGTAATCCTATCCTCGCCGTTGGTCTACCTGTGAGTGACTGATCAACAATTGATCATCGCGTGAAACTCTGCAGTCTAATTTTCCTTCGAATTACAGTCCTTATTCTTACTTACCATCCTGGGTACGTGGTTTGCAACGGATCCAGTGTATATGCACTCACATTTGTGAATTTCGACTCTAGCTCTGGGTTTTGGTACGTACATGGGTTTCTTTTCGGCGTAGCGTTTTTCTTACAAGGACCGCCAGTAATTACTGCACGGCTTCGCGATGCGAGTCTTGCGAGCCTCGACTTTTCTGTATGAAATTCCCATGAAATGCCTCGTCGCGGACTTTCTGACGACTCCCGAAGCGTCTTGCGTACGCATATCTTGCCATCGTACTGGCAGCCGACACTTTGATGACTCTGCTTCAACTCGCTCTTCGCCTACCTGTATTATATCACTCGCATTCATGTGGTACCGAACGTGTATGGTATAGGGCGAGACATTATGCCTCTGTTATTTATGCCAGCAGTTTCTGGGCAGCGTACGTCCATCCTCCCATCCATAAATCTGTGATGGATTCAATGACCTTCCGTTTGTAGTGTATTCAACTGGGTTCCCATTATCTCCGTACGTTTCCATCCATCTTATATGACATTAGCGTACTGACAGACTTATCAGCTTCTCGCGGTACCCAAAGCACCCGTCCTCGTCGGCGTTCACAGCGCGGTCGCATCCTGTGAGTGATGAGTCTAAACAATGATCCTCAAGAAGTTACTGACGAAGTGTAACTCATGTGAGAAAGTCGGCGTAATGGGACTGATATCGGCGTGCGTTCGTCAAATGATACTTGTTATCGAGCTTACCTTTGTCTCCTTGCTTATAGGATCTACTCGGATTGCTCAATCACCAGGAAGAATGCCCGCAGTACCAGCCCAATCAACTTCAACCCGAGTTCCTCTGTAACTTCGGGGATCGGGTGCGAAATTCACCTGCACGGCCATACTAAGATCGATTCGAAGTTTATTCCCAGTTGCCCGACTGAGACTCAGCGCATAATCGGAAAGAGAATTGGCGTCACAAACAAACCTCTGCCGTTGGTTCCAATTCGCGCTCCCAGCTTCAACAGCTTCAGTAACGAAATCCTTGCGAATGCGGCACTCACAGTTCCCCCAAGTGCTGCCTTATCAGATACACTTAGCGATGCCTCAACCCCTCGCTCGGCCTTCTTCGCGATTACAAAGGATCCATCGGAGTGTAGCTGTGGTTCGGGATATAATTATCGAAATATTGGAGGATCCGAGGAAGTTCAGGATTTTGTTGATGGTGGGGAAGACGGCCGACGTTCAAGCCTGTTCTCTGATTCCCGTTCAAAGAGGCAGTCAAGCCTTAGTCCATCATCTCAAACGTCTGACGGCGCTAGCACATCGTCATCTGTTTTTCAGTCGGCGACTGTGGAAGCAGGCTCGGGCATGGAATCCGATTCGACACCCCGCGCAAGCCTTGATCAATCCGTCGTATCTTCCGCAATGTATCTTCCTAGACCCATCTTTTGCTCCTCCCCAGTCTCCGAATCGGTATCTGGACCCTTCGAAGACAAAGGAGGATACAGTGGCTCAGAGATGAAGTCTTTGCCCTCCTCTCCCTCGTCCTTCCGGACTACCACACCAACCTCCAGCAGCTTTACCAACGATGCCAGCGTGCGCTCAATCGTTGACCTTCCGATGGACTGTGAGGATAGTCTGGAAAGATACGGGACGCTTGCGAATCTTAAAAATGACCCTCGTTGGCCATGGGAAGATGTCAAGAGTATAACGTCCTCGCAAAAGTCTTGCGAGACGACTTCATCCCGCTCTCATAAGCATCGCTCGCTACACCTCGATAAGTCAGCGCGATCCAGCTCAGCATCTCATAAAACCTCGGAGGACAAGCATGGACTTGTGCCAAATGAAGGGAGCTCTCGCAGCCGCATCTCGGGTCGCATTGAAAGAATCTGGAAGTCCAGATCACTTTCTTCTGCAAGTACGAGGACCTTAAAGAGTCAAAGGTCATCTGTGTACGATCCGGAACTCGGGGTAAGTATTCTATCCGTTCGACGATGCTTTACTAACCTAAGATTTGAATCCGTTCAGGAGGACCATGATTACTTCCAAGCTGGCACTTCAGGGAGCAAGAGGGTCTATGGGCCTTTCAGGTTATCCACGTTGGACAAGTGATGGAGAGAATAGATGGATTACACGCAAAATGAATAATTTAGCCTCAACGATAGGGAATACACATGGACATGTATTAGACTGTCCCGTGACCTAGGGGTCTGAAAGTACGAGCGTCAAAGAAAAGACTGCTCTAATTTGTCTTCGACGCTGCTTAATTTTCCCATAGCATCCTGTCGAGCTCGAAGAATATGCCTGATTAACCGCGAGCTGGGAATCCTTGGAGCCTTGACCTCGTTTCGTCGTTGTTCCTCAGATACTGAAGAGTTCTTCACATATGGATTGAATGCAGGAAGCGGCATCGTCAGGTAGGGGGCAAGCCTTTCCTCTGTAATGTCTGAAGAGACAGGGCGCATCAAACCTCGTAAGACCATTAATGAAGCTCTTAGTCGCCTATAGCTGGACGGAGGGAGTTAGTGACCAGACACCTCTTGCGTGTGATTTAATTTCACGAACATCTTGAGATTTGCTGAAGGCGAAGTCAGCAGCGATATTGACTAATTAAAAAAGCTGTGGACGAACCGTCGATGAGTCGATTGTGCCACAAGCACATAGCCCAAGCTAAGCCGAAGATACCAAGTACATCTTGAATGAAGCTATAGTCTGAGAAATTTGTTCCCAGAGAGTTATCAAGGATGGAAGACTTAATCCATCGCCAAATCCCCCATCCCATAGACCCACAGCCAATGGCGATTCCGATTCCGCCGAAGATGGCTTTGAATTGAGCACGCGCCTCCACATACTTCGGAGCAAGTTTAGTCGCTGACACAGATCCAAGAATATACGCGGGCACATGCGCAAGAAGCGCTGGAGAGAAAAGCGGAAAATAGAGCATGGCACGAAAGAGCTCCCATTGGAGGGAGACGAGAACAGAACTGCACGTTGGGATGGGAACTTCTGTGGTGCTTGAGATCACGGAGAGTTCTGCATGCGAGAGACCTGCGTGGCTAAGAAGCGCATGGTATTCAAGAAGAGATGCCTTCACATCTTCTGGGATTTCTGTTCCTGTAAAAATGTCCACTAGACTGAGGCGAAATGGAAAATGAGCATTATTGTTCGACGCTATGAAATGGAACTCAAGTACCGTTGTGATATCCGTCGAAAGTTCCGGAGTGGTACCTGGCTGCCCTCCGGACGTAGTATATCCAACGCCATTCGTGAAGAGTACAAGCTCGGCCTTCATGTATCAAAATTAAATTTCAATAAGTATGAATTTTTGCTCGTCACGCTTGCTCACCAATCTGGAGCATTAATAGTCAAGTGCTTCATCCGCTCTTCGATACGACCACACAATTGCCGAACAGCTCCTCGAGATTCCTCCGCATCAAGAGAACAGAACCCGTCGATATAGTTGTCGATGACAATAGGCTCGCCGTACCTAGAAAGGCCCGCGAGATTTAGACGAGCTGTGGGATCTAGAAAGAATTTAAACCAATTCAACGTACTCAACAGCCACCTTAACCGACGGCTTGAATTAAGAGGTTTAAGAGGAAGCGAATGCATCAAATGCTTACTCGTGATCGGTACGTCGATTTATCCGTATACACGATACCAACTGGAACGATAATAATCCTTTCGGTACTGTTTTTTCCCTGACTCGTTTCGCGGCACCACTGGGCATATTCCAATGCTACTCGCGCCGCCCCTTCCTTCACCTGGACAATCCGAGGCTCAGTGTAGCTCGTACCTTCGGGAAAGATTGCTACAGCCTGTTCGGATGCAAGACTCTCGAACGTGCTTCGGTGAAGTTTTAAGCTGTCCGAAGTGATCGAAGATGAACCGGCTTCACGATTCTTTTTCGCTCGATCCACGGGAAGTGCTCCTGCAGAAAACATAATTTGCCGCGATAGTGGGTTGGCGAACATGGAAGCTTTTGCCCAGTAAGAAATGGACCTTCTGTGAGGTACCGTGACCGCTAAGTAAACGAGTGAGAACGTTAACATGAAGGTAGGCATGCATGATTTGAGCGACGTACATAGCGTTGCAATGTCTATAATTTCGTTATGGTGGCATGGTGTCCTGAGATCTTATTCAGTATTATAGAACGATAAGTGAAGGCAGCTCACAGTAACAGAGGACCACCCAATGGCACATTGCTCTGTCCTTCAACACTGACTTCAGAATAAAATCCCGCCAGCGTCCAATCTGAGATTTTTCGTAGGATCCGATACACAATTTTCACTGGCATGATAAGAGAATGTGGCTTCCAATTCGATTGTCGTCCATACGACGATGAGCTTGTCGCCGATTGTCTGAAGGGTGGTCACTGATGGTGGTGGTGGTGTGGTTGGGGACAGGAGGCGGTTCACACCAGGGCGGGCGAGGGAAGGACTTTCGGCAACCGTTGGTCCACAGCAACTGTCACTGGCATGAGATCCTCTTCCGCTTTACTACCAAAACAATAATCTGCTCCCACTCATTGCAGAGCAGCAATGTCTTGGCCAACCTCGCAGCGAAGAATGAAGAGAAAAAAATAGAGAAATGAACGACGACTCGAACGCGGACACTTGACTTCTGCCGTGAACCACGGTGACCACCGTTGGCGCTGGTACTCCAGTGCATCAGCGAATGAATCCATATCGCCGCAAGCTCGCAACTGAAATATCTTTAATTACCATGCGTCTCTTATAGAACTGTCATTCTGAACGCGGAACGTACGTATTGGCAAATCCTGGGTGAATCGAACTGACGACTATTCACACGTGGATGATATCAATCGTAAAACAGCCAAAGTCATCGGAACAAAAGCGCATATCCAGCGAGATCGGCGTGGATGGTACATCGAAAACTGACATTCGAAACATTTGCTTTGTTCCAAGGTGAGGAAATCGGCACTGTACACGGACAGGATACTCATGAAGCTATTTCCCGATGAAGTTTTTCAGGGTCATCGAAGGCCCGGCTATGCTCGAGCGGAGCAAATATCCCATCCTCTTGTACATTTTCTCAGTCCCAGGCTGATGTTTCGTACGTTACGACAACAGCCGCAGAACCCGCGTCTGCCCAGACTACATATGCCCGCGATCTTCGCAATGTTGTCGAGGGGCTTTCAGAAATCTCCCTCACTGGCACTGGCGGTGCTCGTCGTGGGTCTCGAGACCGCTGGCAGGTGAAAATGTCTTCCTCCCCAGGACTCGTGAAATTCGATAATACTTTGGGAGCCATCCTGGTTGGGAGTTTCATGAGTGCCTTGTGAGCCGTTCAAAAATGTGCTCGTGCGATTCATGATTCTTACCAAGATCTGCCTTCACAGTCTGTATGGCTTGACATGCCTACAGACCTTTATTTACTTTCAGCGATACCCAAGAGATCGGCCTTCAGCTAAATTGCTCGTAAGCCTCTGTCGGTCTGTCTTGACGGTAAACGTTAAACATTGCTTTTATTACAGGTATCATTTCTATGGTGCGTCCCATCCAGTAATAATATTGTAGGTGCTTGGTACTTACTGCGCAAATATATTTTCAGGGCGATAGACACACTCGACGCAATACTGACAAGTCATGTCTGCTACACTTATCTGGTCACAAACTTCGCCAACCCTCTGGCTATTTTAATTCCTACTTGGTACGTTGTCTCCAGCACGCAATGTATGGCTCTGACAAGAAGCATCAAGGAGTATAAAGGTATGCGTAGCGGCTTCCCTTCACAATCCGCTTTTGATCGAGCATTCCGAAGCTGCATGTTTTGGTCACTGTAAGATATATTCCTGGAATTCAGAAAATTGACTGACCACCATGCAGTCAATTAGTGACTTCACTGTCAGATGGTAATCTTGAGTAAAAGAGCAACTTCGTGAATTTACTGACTTTATTCAGCATGTTTGCTCGCAGGATATACAACTGCAAGTCCTTTTTGTGAATGAACACCCTATCGTTGTGCTGAATAAACTTGTAGTGAGCCACGGAAACATACTATTGACAGGCGTCATAATTGCGATCTCACTCGTTGATTTATGTATGTCACTTCTGCGTAACATCATTTCCAGCTGATAATCTCTATCTACCAAGCTGTTGGGACGAGTAAGTAAATAACTTTGACAGATTATGGACTTCGACTAAGCAAACATCCTACTTTAGTGATAACAGTGAAGGCGTATGTCTTTTCAGTTTGCTCGCTTGTAATTTCACATCTGACACTTATCCAGATTCAAAATTACGACTTATGCCGGCTTAGAGTCCGTTTCTGTGAGCACTCGAGCTATGGAGTCGTCCGTTCAGTGTTGTTCATACAGCGGTTAGACCCTCTTCTATCTGAATTTCGCTTCAAATCTTTCTGCGGATCTATATGTTGCCGCCATCTTGTGTTACTACCTCTGGAGATCTCGGACAGGGTTTGGAAAGTAAGTGCCTTTGGTCAGCGTCTAAATACGCCCTTGCTTGACTGTTTATAGAACCGACTCTATTATCGTCACACTCATTTTATATACCGTCAACACTGGCTTGCTTACCGCGTACGTTCGCTTGGCTACTTGATGCGTAGAAAGTGTCGTAACTCACACATCTACTAGACTGGATGCAAGTGCAGGGTTAATAACAGTGCGTGTTACTCTCCATCTCCAATGCTGCTCCGGCTCTGACGGTTCTACAGTACGCTGCCATGCCAAATAATCTCATATTTATTGCATTTTAGTGAGTGTTTACATCGAGCGGGCTATTTTTCCAACGATGTTCAAGATTTACTGATTCTTACGGCAGTCTTAATCTCAGCAAACGTAAGTTCGCTCCTTGCTCATACAACGCCAATGATTCAGAGAAGATTTCTGCGAAGTATTCGTGAACTCTTACTTAGCATCGTACGTCATTCCCTCGCGTAAAGGCTTCGTCTGTCTTGCTTCCTGAATATCATCAAATTTAAGGCTGAACGCGCGGGAAGCCCTCATCGGAAGGATGAAATCTGACGGGATGGTTTCAATACACATGTCGCGTATCTCGACATCGATGCCAAAGTTCCGCAATCGAAGAGGAACCGGGGCGGAGCTCTCGCAAAGTCAATTGACAGATTCTAGAGTAAGTGTCCACTCGGCGCGCCATCCTCTTGCTAATCTTCCGAAGCTTACAAGCAGCGATGGGACTGAGGTGAAAATTCAAACGCCTGTCGATTCAATACCGGACGCGGTGAGTTTTGGCCTCGCCGATAGTTCTCATGAAGGCCAGGAACGACACTGACACTTCTGGCCGACTTAGCTTCCCTACACAAGCAAGTATCACGAAGGCAGCACGATTTCTTTTGTAGGAGAAGGATACGCGATCTAACAATCATGGATTCGATCTATCAATGCGCGGCAAGGAGGACTTGTATTTCTATTGTACAAATATTACCCGTTTATATTTTGTTTCGTGTAGATTGTAAGTAGAATTTCAAAAGGCTCTAAGACATCATTGATCATTTCAATTTCATATCTGGACGGCGTGACTCGCGACTATTTACTAACTACCGCTACGAACAATCGGGTTCATGAAGGTCATAAAACTGTGGCATGTTGGTGACAAGAAAAAAAAAATTCGGTCTTTGGGTTGGAGCTCCTGCTCGCCCAGCCGAATACGTATGAACGATGCAATCGTCGAGAGACAAACAAATACGGAAGAATGCGGGTTTCGCGGCGTAGAAAATCAAAGGGGCGATAACAATAACTAGTCAATAAGATAGAACTCGCAGAGTTATTAGTAGGATGGATAAAATCATGACGAGAGCGTATAAGTCCTGACGGCGTATAGTGAGAAACGAAGAAAACGAAGTGAACATGAAAAGTTTCATGAGCTGATACTGCTGCTCATTTGGCTGACTTGAGGGGTCCAGAAGTCGTGAGCTGCCGCCACCACTGGTGGCTTTCTGCCGAGTGAAGAAGATGGCACAAAGGCCGGCTGAACTGGCGAAGTTTGTTGGTTGCCTCCATACCGAGCATTTGGCACTTCCCGACCACTCTGCGCCGCGGAGCTCGCTGTTGATACGGAGCCACGTCTCTCTCCCCTGACGCGAGTTTCCTGCTGCATAGCAGGAACGCGAGGTGGAAGATATGCCTGCTGAGTGCCAGCGGAGGCGAAGCGGTGCTGAACGGGTAATTGCGAAGGAGAGGGCATTGAGGGGCTCATAGAGTAAGATGAAGGAACGTTTATCGCCATGGAGGAGGGAATATTATTTGATGTGGGAAGAGAGGACGAAAGGTTCGACTTCGCCTGGGGAACGACTCGTTGGTGGTGAAGACTGGCGCTTCTACTGAAAGCCGGCCTCGTTGGGGTTGACGCGGCATCCTGGAATTGATGAGGCTTGACGTTCCTGGACTGGGGTGTAGAGATGGGTTTCGGTTTCTCCAAGAGCGAATGTAACCGCATGACTTCCGGAACGACCTCGACACCGGCTGATGGGGGTTGAGGCTCAACGCGGACATTTGGACCTCGCTCCTGAACCAAAGACCCACTCGGGAGTGAGCTTGCGACGTCGTCCCCTACACCATGTTCTACGAGGGGCGACATCGGTGCGCTCGGCAGTGAGTCGCTGCGTTGGCGCGCAGGAATGCGAATCGCTCGCAGAGCAGGCGCCTGTTCGGACGCCCTTGAGATGCTGCCCGAGAATGAACTCGAGCGCCCCCTGTTATCCCCACTCTCAAAGAAAGGTGAGAGTTGCAATCGCGTGGGCGACTTCGGCTTTGGCGTTACGGCCTTCGTGAACATGGCGTAGTACTTTTCGTCGTCTACGTGCGAAGCCCGCTCGTCCGACGGATCTGATTCGTCCCGCAATGCCAGCTGAAAGAAATCGGCGAGCAAGGAGTCCTCGTTCAAATCCAATAGAAAGTTGGTTCCGCCGAAGTCCATGTTACTTTGTTTCGAGATCGTGGGCTTGACGGGGGCGTAGTCTTTCGGCGAGGGCGACACTGGTCTAATGGTCTCCGCACACGATACTGGCGAAGACGGTGGCATCTTGCATACGATAGAGTCGTATCGCAATTTGTCTAATTCATCTCGCAGCTTCCGGCATTCGTTGACGACTCCGTCGTACTGTTGAAATTATTAGCTTAAACCAACGAACGCGTAATTCAATTACCGACCTTTCTGGAAATCGACGATCGCGTTCGAGACGGTCGCAATGAGTGAAAAGGTCGGGACCAGACGATTAGTCTACTCACTTTTTCCACTCCTTCTCTTCCGTGCGCAAGTTTTCCCTCAGGCGGGCTTCCACGGCTCGAGCCGAATCTTGTTCCCTCATGCGCGTCTCTCGGATGTCGTGATAACGCTTTTCAGCGTCAAGGAGCGCCTGTCTCTCCTTCAAAACCTCGGCGCGCTGTTCGAGGGCAGTCTTTTCGGACTCATGGAGTTTCGTTTGCATGTCACTGAGGCGGTATAAGAGTAGAAGCGACGCCTTGAGTCCAGCACCCTGCAAGTAGGAATCGAAGTCACTACCAGTGGAACGTCGAAAATCTTAACATTACAAACCTCTTCTTGTGGATTTTGACCAAGAAATGCGCGAATCTCTTCGACGAGATCATACATGTTGGACGAGAAGGAGCCACCAGAAGCTCGGACAATCGTCAGGATCTTGGATTCTAGATGTCTTCTATAAAGCACTACACTTTCTTCCTTCGCGGTGGGAGAGCGACGTAGGGTACTGGGTGACTCTGGAGACTGCAAAATCGGGCTGCTGGGGTTGACGGCGACACGCGCGGACGTGCTGGCTCCTTGGTCACTGCTATCCACGTGTATACGACGAATGCTTGAATCCTCGAATGGCGAGCGACAAAGAGGACATTTGAGTTGTCTCAAATGATGCAGGCAGCTACGTCGGGACAATGTTACTTCTTTCAGCTAGGTAGAATGAAAGAGCTACGAAACTCACTCAAGGCAGAAAACGTGCCCACAGGCTATAGCATGAGGCGTAAGCTTCGCATTTCCTGTGTAGCCTTCAAGGCACACATCACAGGTGGACGATGGATGAACGACCAGCATATCGACAAAAGCATCCACAGAATGTAAAAAGGGCGGTGTGTCGCGACGACGAAAGAGTTATGGAGAAAGATATGTGGCTGGGTCGCGCGCACTGCGTGAGGTTTCACGAGCGGAATGCGGGACAGTCCCGGGGGAGGGCTAACAATGCCCTGAACTCGATGGCATTTATTCCAAAGAGCCAGGAAGGGAGGCCATGACTCCGGCACGCCCGAAATGAACAGTAAGGACCTCCGCGAGAAAGGATCTCGTCACAATGCCCATGAGGTTGGCTGCAGTTCCAGGGAATCTTAGAAGGGTCCATTTGGATAAACGGGACGAACCGATCTGAATCGAACGTTAATCCGAGCGGGGAGGACTTTGGCGGGGGTTTTGAGAACAATTGCGATTGGTTCGATATCACCATTTGACCATAAAAGCCGAGATGTTCGAGGGATAGAAACCCAAGCATTTGTATAAAGAATTTCATAGAAGTCGCCGCCTCTCCGGATTCGCGGAGCGGATTCTCGCACCGCGAACTGGTTCAGCCCTTGGAAATGAAGTTCTGCGCGATCTTGCGTGTTCTTCGTCCGACTTCGGTAGTGACCTCGAGGATACAACGTGTTCGTTACGGCAAGCGGTCGTACGCCTCCGCTGTGCTTGGGTGAAGACGTAAAAGAACCCAAGTTTGCACATGAGCAAAGTATGACGCCGATTGACCTGCTCGACGACGTTCGCGCTTTGGAGGAGTAGTGGACCAACATGTAGATATCGAAGTCCTCAGAAGACGTCCAATGCGGGTTCCCACGACGAATAACTGGAGATTAATGAGTGTGCGCAATACTGGCCTACCCGCCAGCATTAACTGCTCATGGATGAAATCAAGACATACCGGAATGGGCGCCTCTTAAATTAGAAATTATCTAGGAGGAAAAGTCAGCTGGCCAACATCAAACTGGACTCGATTTTCATTCGATAAATTAATGTCAACTGGCTGAGCATTGTCAAGCGTTCGCCGCTGTACATCACAAAGAATAAGACTCAGATAAATGCACGCGTGTATCTGCAACTCACAGACCTTGATAAGGGTGTAGTCGACATTGGCAAATCCCGATCGCAAGTCTTCCGTATGCCTTCCGTATGCTTCGCCCTCGCACGCGAGCTCCAACATTTACTCTTGGACGAGATAAGAGAGTGAAGGATCTCACGAAATGTCGTATGCGAGTGGCACCGGACAAATGATTACAAGACGTCTCTATCACAGATGTTTAACGCTAGAAGAAGAATAAAGACGCGGACTCACCAAAAAGTTCGAGCCTCATTCCCCTTGTCGACCACAGTATCTATATTGTTTTCCGTCACATTTCTCTGCATTAAAGCGCAAGATAGCAGAGTTGATGGCTTATGTCGCTGGGCACAGAGAAAGGTTCGGCCGAACTAAGCCACAGTTCAATACTTGTTATCGAACCGTTTCAGAAGTCAGCAGACGGAAACTCACCAGATTTATTTACATACCCTCGTGATCGCAAAAGGAAGAAGACCGAAGCCCAGCGTCCAGATCTTGATCGCGGGACATTGCGAGGCAGAACGTTGCAGTACTTCAATCCTCTGTGAAGGGCATCAAGTTGACGGTGGACAAGACCAAATTGACCCCATTAGCACCCACATCGGCGGCTGAAACCTACCATTCACTCTCTCCGTACAACATAAGCTCCCATACGAGCGCGGTCGCCGTCTCTCAAGTAAGGTGTAGTGCCTTCATGAATTGCGGAGGAAATGACACCGGGAAACGAAATGACTAATTGGTGGCAGCCTCGGCCTTGTTCTTCATGGATGAGAAATTCGAAGGTGAAAAGTGCTCTAGATGATCAATGGATGAATGAAACCGCGGATAGAGAGTATTCGATTCGTGACAGAGCTGCAAAGTTGTCAGGCTCTCAAGCCCGGCCTCGTGTTCTCCCCGTGGCGCTAAATCCAGTTTCAAGAACTTTACGAAGATAAACTCACCAGAGCATTTGTACGGAATTGAGCGAAGATACACGGTCATCAGCGGAAATAGCTCTCCCGCACACCATAACTCGCGATACGCTCCTGCAAGGTGTTCGAGTCGTCGTTCACCACGGCCAGCCTTCGTGACCTTGAATGTGACAGAGATATGTCAATGGGTGATCGTTTGATGTCCGTGGCTTTGTGCTGCATCAGATGGTCGTTGAACTTGTAATTGAGAGATTTCGAGGTGGACAACGACTTCAACGACTTCAAGATTTGTCGTGGTTGATTCAGGGCCGAAATCTTTTTGTGACGCGCGCCGCTTGTCCCGGCGCCTATTTGGTTGCACTTGGCGCGCGCGCTATATTTCCACGGACGATTTACAAAAACGTTCGTTGCTCTTCGTCAACGACCATCGAATTACTACTCGTCTCATTCATCTTCATCCAGTCTGTACCAACTCTCTTCTTTGTGCCAAATACGACATGGGGCTGCTTCGCGAATATTTCTCTCAACATTATCCTCCAGCATCCAAGTACACAGAGGATGACGTACCAGATCTCACCGGCAAGGTCGTGTTAGTTACCGGAGGAAACACTGGTATAGGTAAGAAATTTCATTTACATACTCCTTCGTTCGATGTTAATTCTGAACGGAAACAGGGAAAGAAACTGCTCGAGTGAGAACTCGAGAATGATGGTTATGACGTGTCCTATTCCTGCGCTGAAGATGTCACTTAGGTTATTCTCGCTCACGGAGCGAAGGTTTACATCGGATGTCGTTCACCAGAGCGTGCTAACGCAGCTATCGAAGAGCTGAAGAAGCTCGCCGGCAAAGAAGATATTCACTTTTTACAATTGGATCTCGCCGACCTCGCTTCAATCAAGCACACCGCGGAAGAATTCATGAGGTTCGATTGTGATGCTATTCTACATGTGATTTTAGTTTCAACATCCCCCTCCACAGGATGGAGTCTAAATTAGACGTCCTATTCAACAACGCGTACGCTCACCTTAACGTCTTACGAATTTTATATCCATCTAAATTTACTACCGCGGCTCCCAGCGGCGTAATGGCAACTCCCCTCGAGCAATTAACAAAGCAAGGATACGACATGCAGTTCGGAACAAATGTCCTCGGCCATTACTACCTTACGACACTTCTGCTACCCGTCCTACGTGCGGCGGCATCACAGTCTCCTGATGGAACAGCCCGCGTTGTGAACACGTCCTCTTTCGGACATCTACTAGCGAAGAAGGGAGGCGTCGACTACAAGACGCTGAAACCCGACGATAACTCGACTAGCGAAAGTAATAAGGCTCGCAAGAAACTCGGGCCGGACGTGTTATATTATCAGAGCAAACTGGCGAGTACATTTAGTAGATTCGGCGTATGCGAGCTAACCGATTTTTAGGGCAACGTGTTACTCTCCAACGAACTACATAAACACTACGGAAAGGACGGCGTGGTGTCAACGTCCTTGCATCCGGGTGCGTCGTCCGCGTCATGAACTGCGGCCAAAACTCGCTAACGCTTGTGCTGAAGGCACGATTTATTCGGAGCTTGGACGCCACTGGCCTGCTTTCCAAAGGCATGCGATGGTCCGTATTCCTCATGAAACAAATATCCACCTAACGAAACTGACGCGGCTTTCTTACCTCCAAAGGGCGTGTTCATGAAAATGCAGCCTGCGACCCTCGGAGCCATCACACAGCTGTATGCTGGAACTGCTCCGGATGCTAAAGACCTAGGTGGAAAGGTCGGTTTTTGATACACTTTACGACTGTCACTTGACTGAAGAGAACGCAGTATTTGATACCTTGGGCACGTGTAGGTGCCCCAAGTGCGGATGGTTGCAATGAGGAAGCCGCTGCGAAACTGTGGACATGGTTGGGCGAGCAAGTCAAGGTAAATTGGCCTCTCCTACAGGATAGTCAGGATAATGATCTAACCTGCCCCAGGCTTTCGAAGAAAATCATGCTTAGGGTGGTACTAGTATACTTTGGATTCCTCTCCTCTCTCTTGTTCTCGGATTGGATGAGCATGTAGATCTTCGCAAAGCGGATTTATTTATCTCGAACACTGGATGCTCGTATTATTCCTGTCTTTAGTTGTTCCGCCCAGTCCCACATCACCCAGAAATAATTATCTGGTGCGTCACAAGAGCCCGACGGAAGCAGAACGAGGCTCCAGGCAGAGGGGCGGCACTGCGGCAGAACCGGCATCCGGCATCCGACCTGCCTTCCGCTCCTCACTCGACTCCGGTTTCCCACTCGCGCAGTCATCCTCCTCCCAGACGGCCTCCTTTTCGTTCCTTCGTCGTGCGCCAGCCCCAGCTTGCTCGCTGTCATCGACGTCGACGACCTCGAGACTCCCGTCGAGCTCGTCAGCATGCACCGCCCATCGTCGGGCTCGTCCAGGCTCACAACGTGGACTGCGGTCTGCGTGCTCCTTCATGTAACCGCGACTCGATGGACAACTTTGTTGCCCGGTGCAGGGGCTGTATCTGTGGTGGCCCTGCGACCCGACGCGAACGCATATACCGAGCTAGAAGGCCATGAAATTGACGATACGGACTCTTCATTTACAATTCCTCTCTTGGACTCTTATCGGCAGGACGGTGACCTCCAGGCTGCATCTGCAGATCCACCTTCGCACAATCACTCGAACTGGTGCATAATCCGCAAGGAGAGCTACGTCTTTGACCTATGTCCTCTCCTCGCCCCAGAACGTTACACGGACAAACCGGATCCTGGCAATGGAGACGAAGGTGGAGACAGTGACGATCAGGGAAAGCAGCAGAGATTTGTGAAGAGGATAGAAGTTAAGAGAGACACGCCCCCTACAGTCACGCATACACACTATTATCTCTCCTTACGCGGTAAATTGGACATGAGCTCAAAGAGGTGGAAAGGTCGGGAGGTGCGTTCTTTCTGCAAATATTTTACCGAGATGTCCGTTCCACGATCTGACCAAAGTCTATGAATTTGCCTATGTGCTTCGCCATCCCTTCATAGTGCCCCGAAGGTACCTGGATTTGCGGCATTGGTGCGTCACAGAGCTCATCTCTATTCATTCCGTCTATTCTCATCTCACCTCGTGTCCTTCTCCGTCAGTTGTCAACTACGAGCATGATGGCGAGAAGGAGACAGGAATGCGCCTATTACAGGTCATTCCGATCGCAGGGAATTTACCTCTGGAAGAGGGTCACTCTCGTGAAGCACACGGTCTGAACGCGACGTCTCGACTTGGACGCGCTCAAGAGACCGCACGCCATCGTACGTCTCCCAAAAGAACGAACTGTTTATTAATCATGCTCATAAAAATCTGTAAGGCGAATTGCATGTTATATTGCATGGAGGCATGTACGCGGGCAAGAATCAATCTGCATTAATCGCATTCCAGTGTGACCATAAAGCAGATGAAGAGAAGGCGAGTGTAATCATTTATTTGGGATTTTTCATTGCTGATATGCGACTCTGACCGATAGCCCTCTTCACCTACGTATTCATGGACCTATAATGGCTTCCACGTCTTCACATGGCAATCGAAGCATGCTTGCGCAACCCGTCATGCAGTCCCAGCTGAGCCAGAACCGGAGCCTACTCCCTCGGGTCCTGACCCAACACCGGAAACGCCGCCGGACGACATTCCTGCAGATAGCGGTGGAGGAGGTGGCGATTATGGAGAAGGTGGTCAGAACGATGACTTTGTTCTCCCCGACGACGGCGGGATGCCCAACCGCCAATGGTGGAGAGTTGGAATCGCCGGTGTTATGTGGACTCTGTAGGCCTTCTCTACTCTTCCACTTGTGAAGGTGACTCTGACCATCTTCGTAGTGCTCTCACTCTTTGTTCGTTCTACGTTCTTTACGCGTTATTCCCCCGACTGCGTGTCCTTGTGCACACCTACGTCCCACTCCCCGCATCTGTCCTGAACGTACTCCAATCCATCCCTCACCCGACAATGCCGTCCTCCATTTCCTCTTCATTATCCACCCTCTCTTCAAAAGTCACCGCAATTCCTAACATCAATCCCTTCGGCTCAAGGAGAGGACGATACCGCTATGGCCGCGGAGGTCGGGGCAATTTCAGACCTGGCGAACGGCGACTACGATCCTGGGCTCAAGAAGAGGGCGTGCTTTTCGACTCTGGCTTGGGGTCATACGAGCCTGTCCAAACGACGGAGGATGTGGACCTCGACTTGGGCGGCGAAGAGGACTTCATGATCAACGCTGGCACGTCTTCTTTGGTTGAGGGCAGTGATCGAGGAGCACCCAAAGTCAGAAGCTACGGGAGCGTGAGTTAGTCAGTTTGACGCTTGCCATTTTGACTGGAGACGTCAGCGCTGTGCGCTCACTCGTTTTGGTTTTGTATACTGACGTCTTTCATGATAATGATTTTTCGTGTAGATTTAGCTGTCGGTTTCGTTTGCTTTCCACCTTGTTGTATTGATTGTCGTCCTTCCCTCGCTCAAAATTGTTGTTGTAAAAAATGCGCAATGTACAGAAGAACAATCCATGTACGAATAGATGTAGGAATGATCAAAGTGTTTGATATTTCGAAATTTGCCGATTTCTGTCATCTTTGAACCTTGCGATGGCTATGTCGCGACTTGACGACCACTCGCGTACGCGAATTTGCCCTCAACCTTACACCTCACGGTCGTTTCCGTCAATATCGCTCGTTGACCCCCATCTCCGTCGATACACGTCGTCGATTTTCTCGTAAGTCGCGCCGACATTTTGAAGTGACAAAATGAAAACATACGGAGTTCAGGAACGCCGGATCCGGGACAATTGCCAGTTGCCTCGTGTCCATCACCAGATACGCTCCTTTTGCAGGTTCCCTTCGCCGTTCGTCGATTAGCAGCGCCCCTTCCTCGACCGCACCGCGCATTTCTGGGATCCTGAGCGATTTCGCCGAACTTCAACTCGCTTCGCAGCGCCTGGTGTGAACGGAATCGCGGTCAGCGTGACTCCCAGCCTTGACGCGTCCATCTATACCGCTTTCCTCGCCGGGTGGTGCCCAACTCGCCTTTCCTTCCCCGTCAGGACGCTCGGAAGAGCCAGCTATTCTCAGCAAATCACGAGCAAAAGGCGGTCTCCGCGTTTGTCAACGAGTCGAAGCCGAACGGGAATTCGAACGAAATAACTTCAACCTGTGCCTGTCAGCTGTGGTGGTGGACCCACGAACGCGCTCGCTGACGCTTTCCTCTCGACCACGTTAGATCGCGCTCGATCCAAACGGATCGATTTCCCCCTCCCTTCTTACGAATTAGTTACGAGCCAGGCCTGCAGAGATGAACTTCTTCAAGACTCGTCAACGCACGCCAACCGATATCGTTCGAGCATTGCGCGACTCGGTAACAAGGTTAGAGTCGGCGGCACCAGGTAGCGAGAGCAGACGGAAGGTGCGTGCACGTTCGACTCTTCATGTCACTCACTTCTGACGGTATATGCATGTTGATCTTGCGGTCTATAATGACGCTTAAAATGCGTCGACCAATCTTCACTGTTATCTCGACATGTCGGGCGTTGTAAACGGAGTAGGCTGGCGAGGACGTGTCCAAGTATCTCCAACAAATCAAAGGCGTGCTTCTAGGCGACGGAGGTACGTGTAATCTCATCGATTCCCTTTCTGATACTTCACGTTTACGTCCAATTTACGTCGCGCTCAAATAATCTTCGACGCGCTATAGATCCGCTACCCGAACTCGTTGCCCAACTCGCCCAAGAAACCTATTCCACCGATCTCCTCCATACCCTCGTCGTCGCTCTTCCCCGACTTGAATTTGAAGCGCGGAAAGACGTCGTCCAGATTTTCAACCACCTCCTTCGACGCCAAATAGGATCAAGATGGCCAACCGTGGAATATCTAACAGGGAAGAACGAGGTGTTGTTCGCCGCACACGCAGGGTATGTCCTAGTCATCATCTGATGACGTATTCGAAGGCTAAGCTCGCGATACTCGTGCAGATACGCCAACGAGGAGGTCGCGCTCAACACAGGGATGGTTCTACGTGAGATGCTCAAGCACGAACCGCTGTGCAAACTGCTTCTTTACTCCGACCAGTACGTGTATACAGAACTCTAGCTCCTCTAATTTGAAAATTCATTTCCCGCTTCCAGGTTCTACGAATTCCGAGAATACATCGAGGGAACCACGTTCGGCATCTCGTGCGATGCCTTCACCAACCTCAAGGAGTCCCTGACGAAGCATAAGACGATGGTCGCGGAGTTCCTTGAGAAGAACTACGAGCGTGTGCGTTATCTCACAGATACAACGCGCTGATGAAGAGGCACTGACCAACAACACGTTGCATTGTGCAGTTCTTCACGTTCTTCACCCTCCTTATCAACTCGCAGAACTACGTCACCAAGAGGCAATCACTGAAGTTGCTGGGAGAGATCCTTCTCGACCGCGCCAACTTCACCGTCATGACTCGGTACATTGCTTCGGAGTCGAACTTGAAGTTGATGATGAACCTTCTCCGTGATAAGAGTAAGAACATCCAGTTCGAGGCGTTCCATGTCTTCAAGGTCTTTGTCGCAAACCCGAAGAAGCCACCTCAAATCGAGTCGATTCTGCGGCGCAATAAGGAAAAACTTCTGGCGTTCTTGAAGGATTTCCACAACGATAAAGAAGGTGCAGTCGTTCATGCCCAGGCTTCATTGTCGACAAATCTGACTGTATGCTCGTCGGTTCGCATTTGGCTAGATGAACAATTCACGGATGAGAAACAGTTCCTCATTGCTCAAATACAGAACCTGTGATTCGGCGCAATATGCGCGATCACACCCCGCCAGAGACCTCTGAGCTGACTTTTCAGGGAATTTCCGATGGATGAAATGACTTCGACGAGCACGCGCAACTTCATTTCTGAAGCAACTCGGACTTAATGCATACCATCCTGCGTACATCGTCCACGACCCCCACGTATCACAAGAAACCGACTTTATACCCGGTGTTTCATTCAATCTTGAACTCATACGAATTCAGTTGGCAAATATCCTGTTTCTTAACCTTCCCCTTATCATCCAGTCGTTGTCAGTTCAACTTGTATTATTGTGTACATCTAATTGTATGGTTAGCTGAGAGTCCCCGGCGTGTATGCCTCTGTTGTGCCCACAAGTAACTTATTATCGTTATAAGTAGAATGACGTCTACAGAGCGTGCCCAAGTAACAACTCCTACCTTAGACTACGAGAACCTCAAGAAAGTATATGAAGAGTTGCCAGGTCTCGAAGCCGACAGCACAATTATGGAGTAACTCTGGTATGATTGTTGGTATACAAAAGTGATTATGTTGAATACAGATCTTCTATGCCTCCGGCCAAGATATTAGTGCAGATACAGTTGCAAGTGTGAGTCCATGGAATCTAAATTTGAATTCATAACCGCGGCGTACGAGAGCGTTCTGACGCATATTTTGCCTGATGAAATGCACGAAGATTGATCAGTTTGGGGACAGAACACCACGCAATGTTTCGCGTACCATTTCGTTTTCTTTCTTCTCAAACCCGCATTTCTCGTAGAATGCTGAAAGGGTATGTTAGACGACAAATATCCAAGAGGCACTGGGTCACATACGAATGTTCTTGTCACTGCAGTTCAAGATGGTCTTGTAGCACCCCTTGCGCTCGCTGATGGCAGTGAGGGCGTTGATGATCCTTAAACCGATCTTCTTCCCTTGTTGCTTCTCATCGACCGCGATATCCTCGATGTGACCAACGATACCGTTCCCTCGCAAGAACTTGCGTTCAATGAACACACACCCGACGCCGACGATGGTATCTGTCGTCTTGTCTACGACGACCAGCGTGTAGTACGTGTCTGGGCAGGTGCGTTGACGATGGAACTGCTCCACCCAGGCCTCCTCTCCGAGATCGGATACGACGGTCAGAACGCGGAGAACATCGAGATGGCCACGTCTATAGTCTGTGGATGCGAGGGGACGGATCTGTCATTCGGTTTTCGTTAGCACGTACAGCGACGCGTTCGACACCACGCGTGATGGGACGCACATGGAGGTCAGAGTGTAAGGAGAGCTTGACGTCGAGAGGAATGAGCTCAGGAGCGAAGAGGAGCTCAAGCTCGGTATCTGGTGTCAAAGGCATTTCTGAATGGGCGTTGTCGACGAGAAAAGGACGTGGACGACGTGGACGACGATGGCGATGGCGACGACGACGACGAACACGTCTGCCACTTTATAGGCTTTTCCTCTGCAGCGCCCGACACCGCCACCACTGCCTTCTTATGATCGGCGCGCACGTTGCCAGTGTCACTCGCAACAACAGCCTTCGCTTCAACTTGCACCGCTGCCAATTTATTTGCTCGCTATTCTACAGTATTTCACTAACACCCTCCACGCGCACATTCCACCCAGTCGCAGGAAATCCAGGCGCAACGCCCTCACTTCCGTCCCAGCCCGCCGCCATCCCTGCAACAGCGAGCAAAAGACTTCCCGCACCAGGGAAATAAGGCGTCGGCACTCGTGCACCTCCGCTGGGCATACCAACATCATCGAATTCAAAGACGGGGTGTAGCAGCCACTCGATAGCTTTCTCTGTCTCGTTGTTGCGCGCTGCAGACATCGCGAGCATCCCAAAGTCCCACCTGTAAGAATTTCACGTCAATTTCATGGTTGCGAAGTTTCTATGACTTGGGAAAGACCTCACCCCCAGCAATTCGATATGTTCCAGCTTGTCCACACCTTTTCCATCGTAGCTTTTGCGATAGCATCGTCTACAACTCCAGGTTGAGGAGGAAGCCAACCCACGAGGCCGACAAGGGCAGGGTGATCATTTGTGAACGTCGGATCCGTCCAGAAATCCGCCGGGATGCCTTCGTATACGTCGTACGTCCCATTGGTGATCGAAAGGCGGGAAAGGTGCTGGCGAACACCCGACCATGTCAGATTCGCAGTTCCTGCAATGGCAGTTGTTGCCATCTCGGGTTTTCCAAGGCGTTCAAACCATTGCTGTGCTAACTGAAGGCCAAAATGCCAATACGCAAGCTCGAAAGACGGGTTCTGCGTCACGAACGGGTCCGTATCCTCACTCACGACGTACATAGGTGGCCCAAGGTCGAAGCTTGATGTACTGAGATTATTGAAGGCGAAGACACTCATCCAGTTGGCTGTTTCCTGCACCACATCTTCCCATTTCTTGAGTGTTGCTCGCGTGGGGAAAGCGCGGTACTGCACGCAACGTCAGTAGCTGGGAAACGTTGGGGGTATGGATTCGTGCAACATTACCTCGTACTCCGCGAAAACAAGAGGGTGAACTTCCTCCCAGATCAAGAGCTCGTTTATCTCTCCTGGTGCGCTTCGTCCCGTTGGATCGGTCATTTTAGACCACCGTGCACCTGCAGGCCATCCTTGCTGCACCCTACTCCTTGTTATGGCCGTAGGCAGAAATACGTCTGCATAGACGCCGATGGAACGGTGCATAAGGTCCCATTGTCCCCACAATGCCCAGTGGACGCAATGCCAATAGAACATTTCCATGTGGAATTTGCCATACTGAAGCTCCTTTAATATCATGAAAATAGGCCCAAATATCCTTACGTACCCAGCCATTATTGACGAGCCCGGACTAATATAAAAATCGAATTGGTTAGCATCTGCTCACCCTTGTTCAGACGGTGAAGGTTTTACCTCTTGGGGTGGGTAGTCTCCAGCTTCGTTCACTCTCAGCAAATATTGCGCCAAAATTATGCGTCTTTGCAACTCTTCTGCTCTTGCGTCTGTCGAGCCTGTCAAGACGTCCACAAATCCACCGTCCGTCCAAAATGATGCCCATGCGTCTTCGGAAGATTGAGCGACTGATGTGAATGAGGATGGAGACTCTGGTGTATCAAAGGGGGAGACGAAGAACGGAGAAGAAGAGGAAGACGTAAAGCCAAACGAAACCTCGAATGTCGAAGAGGCACCTGAGCTTGGGATAAGAGTGTACCGGTGTGCCGTCGGGTCATCGCGCGTTATGTCAAAGGACGAGCCTCCTCCAATGTCCGTGACAAACGTATTGTTCACCATCGTATGGCTGATCTGGGCCCTGTTGTTGCCCATGACCTCCAATCGGGTCGTATGGTTTGCCGTCATGTTGAAGACGCCCACAAAAGGGGCGCTGAATTTCTGGGAGCCGTCATTCCACGGGAAGTCGACGAAGCAGTCCTACCAGTAACTCATATTGAGTATAATGAGCGAAACGCTGTAGCCGTATTGAGAAAATACAGCAACTCGCTGTTGGAAGATATTTACTTTTTGACAGCGTTTGCTGTTGTATTGAGTTGAACAGCAAACGCTGTTCTAATGAGATGATCGAAAGGAGAGCGTCTCGGGTGGGAAATGGTGGGAATTATATTCAGATTTGGTCTTTATAGGGTCTAACGACTGTTCCGGGGTTAGGGGGTTACAAAAACCTTGGAACATTATCACAGCCTTAATTTAGGGGCTCGTCTCGAAGGCTGCCCTGG
>KQ086131.1:0-49273 GCA_001020605.1 Schizopora paradoxa | reverse complement strand
GCTGGAGGACGCAACGTCACCATCAGCTTGCAAAGCCGGGCGGGAAGCAGGAACACGAACGCCATCGTCGGTATGGTGCTCTTCTGTCAGTTTTGGTACTGGTATCCGTTGGCGCACTGTGCTTGCTTGGCATTTGAGCCGACGGCGATCATTGGCTTGAACAGCGACTTGAAGGTATGAGCCCTCCCTTGCTATGTTGTTGACAAATAGGGAATTTAAACGTGGTCATAGGCTCCGAAGTTTGACTTCATTTCGAACGCGAAGCCCAGTCTCTTCGCGTATCCTCCTCCTACGAAACCACCTACTAAGGAGGCCGTTGGAAAGGTTGCAACCGCTGTTCTGTCCACCACGGCTAAGACGAAGGCTCGGGAAAAGACGAAGGAGAGGAAGGCGGTCGCAGAGCAAAATGGCGATGCCAAAATGGAGACCGTAAGTGAAACTTTATCGAAGCATAAAGTGCTTGTGTGATTAATTATGTTTACAGGACGAGAAGCATGATGAGACTGAGAAGAAGGACGCTAAGGTCGATGTTGAAATGAAGATCGACGATGCGTCTGCGGCACCAGCAACGGAGCCGTCAGGAGCAATTTCGCCCATGGCTGAACTCTCTGAAACGGCCGCAAACGGAAAGACTGCCAGCTCTGAAGGAAAGTCAACGGAACGCAAACGGTCGCGAAGAAAGGACGAGCCCGCCTTTGAAAAGCTGTCAAACTTCTCTCGCGTCACCCCTCAACAACTTGCGTATATTACCTTCCCCGAAGAGAGCCGCTACCAGCCTGTGCGTCCCGTCTCGACTCGAGCGGTGGCACCTCGTGGCAAGGGGAAGTCGAGTAACGGCAAGGTTTCGCATGCATCTGGTCCAGGGTTTTCGGCAACCGCAGAACGTTATGGTGGAGGAGGCGGAATCCTTTTGCTTATTGACCAACAACCACAAGAAGAGGTGGATCTCATGGAATTCCCTCGTTCACAACCTGCAGAGCCCGTCGCCGCTGAACCGATCGCCGTTGACGCTCCCCAATCGACCGCTTCAGGTCCGCATATTGCACTTGATGAGAATGCACCTGAAGCAAGTGTACCTGGTTCGTTCGAGGTTAGTTCTTTCCTTCTCATCTTAGATCCTCGTTCATTACTGACGCGTTCTTCTTCAGTACCCTTTCGAGGATGATTCATGATCGTGATATTTAACGTCTAAGACTTTGCTCCGTACTCTTTTCTTTATGCTATCGAGGGTTGTGTCCGCGTAAAGCGTCTAATGAATTTATTGTCTACTTTCCTCTCAAACGGCTTCTGTCTGGGAAACTGGAAAAAAGGATGTTGATACACACTGATTACTATAGGACAGTATTTTACAAATGCCAGTTAAGCAGTACTTTGGGGACGGGCGATCGGTGAAAGTGGAGGCAACAGTGGCGGATTCGTGAAAGTTATTGTGAGGCGTCCTTCCTTCTCTGCGACTCGGCTGCTGCGAACAGAGGTAAGGCCCCAATCGCCATCCAGGTTCAGCTCGCTGTCGTCTGGAAGGACTTCACCGCGCGATGAACTGATTGAAGCGACGGAGCGAACGGTCACCGTTGGTCTGGAGGCGTCTGTTTGTGAATGTCGGCTGCGCGCGGAGAGAGTGAGAGCGCGCATTTGAGAGTCGCGGCGAGGGAGGAGCGAGGGTCGAGTGAGGCTGAAGAGGATGACATTAAATAAACCTGAGAAAGAGAAGATGGCGTCCGCGAGGACTGTCGCGCCGAATGGAATATGACCCCCGCGAAATGCTTTGAACCGAACGATGGCGATGGGGAGGACGGTGATCGTGTATATTAGCGGGTAGCTATTTGTCAATAGTAAGCGGGTGTAAAGGCATAGTATTAAAAACAACACCCACAAAAGCATCTGCATTGCGATGGCGTCGGCTCCTCGTCCAGCTTGGACGATCGAATTTCGAATTTCGGCCTTGTCGCTGTCTCTCAAACGGAAGCGTATTCGACGACCTTCAATGGAGAGCTTGCCTTTGATGACGAGGGCGAGGGGAATGTACAGAATAATATTCATGAAGGCTGCCGTCCACATGAAAGCGTAGTCGAGAACGATCTGCTGCACGGGATAAGCAGAGCGGATCCAGCACCCTTCAAATCACGACGAAACTCCGTAAGTAATAAATGGAAAAAACGGCGAACGGGTGAACATACAGTAGGTGGTGTCTCCCCAGTAATCTTCATGCATGTGAGTCAGGGCGCTGAAGCCGATTATAAGAGCAATGAGCGTCCAAATCGTCCCGAGAACGACGGCAGCGACGAGTCGAGGTCGGTCAGGTACCCATTTGAGCACGATGGCGCGAAATGTGTGGACTGCAATGGACTAAGAGATCTTTATGTTAGTCACACAAGTCTGTGGTACACGCTGGGCTATCATGACGTACCAAAGTGCTGAATAACGCAAGCAATGTCAGTTCTCCAGGAATCGACATGTATCATAAGTAAGGACTCACGAGAGGGCGACTGCAACGTCTCCTATTTGTTTCAGGATACCTATGTACGAAGTTCAGCAACTCGCCCAACCTAAAGGATCTATTTCTTACCTTGCGCGGTGCAGTAACGACCATTGTTCACCGTCTATGCAGTTCATCCCATGAGCATACAAGATCCATTAGAGAAGGCTAAGAAGAAATTAACGCACGGCTTCGATGACCCACTTCAGGTCCATGAGTGTACCTAAAAATGCAATGTTAATTCAACGCGATAATTTAGTGACTACATGCGTGGTTCTCACCTGTCTCTTGAAGAACCTCAGCAATCAAAAGCGACAGGAAGTATAGGTGGAGTGGTGTAGATGCGTCCCAACGTCGCATAGGATCATGCCGCAGCTGGACTGCACAGTACTGTCGACATGCGAGCAACGAGAACGTCAGGGCAAAGTGAAGACGGCGAATGTCTCAGACGACGCACCGCAATGTACAGCAAGAGGGAGAGGACCGCGATGAGGGAAATGCATCCGGCCTGTACGATGAGAACGATACCGACGCGCACGCCGAACGTGAAGGAGTCGCTGCCCGACGCCTCAGTCTCGGTCTCCGAGCGAGGGAAGAAGAGGGCGGGCATCGCAGCTAAGAGGAACGGGAGACGGGGGTGAAGCACTTCCAATGCACGAGAGGAGAGTGGGTCAGAGCGACGAAAACATAACCAGACCTACCGCGAGCCTCGTATATACGCGGCGCACGGTGCACATGCAAACACGCAGGAGGGCGATGTGAAGCTTGCAGGACCCACACGCCGACATTCGCCTCTTATCTGCAATGTATTCAGTTACGAGCATATTTGCCTCCGCCACAGTACGCCCTCGGAAAGACTCGCGTGTATGCATAGGCAGGGCCGCGACCATGCGACCCCGCATCCCCGCACGTATTTCAAGCATGCCGGGTCCCGATACCGCAACGTGCATTTCATTATCCAGGTCTCGAGCTCATTCCTACACCGGCTATGGCCAAAAGACCATGTGCTGCAAGAAAAACATGAAGCGAAAAATTCGTTCATCAAAAACAATCATACGAAGACATCTCATTCATCAACAGTCCTTTCGTCACTCCTGAGCCAGGTTCCACGTCCCTCAGATCGTCTGGTTTCGTAAATTTGCTGGGAAGCGTCCGTCGATGATTAGGTCAGGATTGGGGATGGTGTAGTTCGCAAGGCAGTCGAAAGCGTAATCAGTTTCTCCGATGCGAGTCTTCATGCCGCTGATGAACGCATCAAGTTCGCATAACCCGTTCTTATCTTCCTTGCATCCTTGTATTCCAGTCATCGGAAGAACAGCGTCGTTGAGGATCCAGCGAATGTGAGTCGGTTGGGATGATGACGAGGAGCAGGAGAGAACTTGTCCAACAAAGCGTGACGCAAATGGAGATATTTGGCTCGTGACATATGTCTGCAACACTCGGTGAACCAAAGCAATGACAACAACAGGGGCAGTTTCTTACCTGTCCCTTAGGAATGTGATCCGTCGGCAAAGGGCCGTTCTTCGCAAGGCTCGTGAAATTCATGGCAGTTACAACTTTAAAAATTGAAAAGGTCTTAGCAAAAAAAATTAGCAGCTGTAAGGGGCTGTTTGGCTTACTGTTAGCAATCACCACATCGTGTGTAGCATCAACAAAGATAGGTTGGCTCAGAGGGAAGGTAACGTTGCTCGAAACTATCGTCGAGTTGACAGTTGAATTGAACTCGGTTAGCGGCGTCTGGGTGAGACGAGCGATGAGTTCCTGGACGTATCCAATGCCTTGAGCGGATGTAGTCGGGCTCCCTGGTCCCTCGCCATACCAGAACGACAAGTCTATGAGAAATAAGCCACAAAGATCAACAAGTAAGATTAGACAAAACCAATTACCATTGGCATATTCATATCCCTCCCATTCTTCCTGAGTGAACAAATCGCAGAAAGCGGAAAATCCAAGTGCGACAGTCTATACCAGTCAGTACAGTCGTCAGCGAAGCATGATGGTACAAACAACGAGCACGCACCTCATATGCACACGTTTGTTGCATGCCGAATACGTCGGAGACTTCAAAGGTCACTCCCTTGATCATGCTGTTGAGCCGTTTGGTCGCATCTTGCAGGTAGATCGCAACCCATTTCGCTTCTTGAACTGCCCCGAAGTTGCCAATAGCGTTATTTGAGTTATTGCATGTATCAAAGGGAGCGAGAGAGTTGTTGAACCCAGGGTTTTCAATTGAAATGACCTGCTGATAGTCCGTCTGGTAATCTGGAATACCAAAGAATCCAGCAGCAAAATTAAGTCTGAATGGAAGGCAAAGATCAACGCCCAGAAATATTTCGTGATCATCATCTACTTACGCGGAAGCAACCATGCGATTCTCCGAGGTTGTGCGGAAAACAGGAAGATCGGTGAAATTTTTCAAGAGCGCCCCGTACTTGACCCGGAAGCTCGCTCCTAGATCGTACCTGCGTTATGAATGCATGTTTTTTTAGCGAAGCGATCTTTGAGACATTCACAAGTGGTGCCTTACAGCTGCTGCCTCCCGAAGGGTGTCAACAACTCCGCTCCGAGTTTGTATGTCCAGGTATTCAGGAATTCGAGATCGCCAGTGGCAGTGAAGCCCGTGCCATTGACAGTAGCATTGTGCAATTTGGCGGCCAGGGCAGATGGAGGAGCACCAGTCGTTGGATAACGCGCACCATGCCGGTGGACGAGATGCACTTGCTGAAGATCGCAGCCAGCGGGGATGAGCTCGTTTGCGTCCGGTAATCCAAAAGAGTCCACCGAGAACATGGGCGCCAAATTGCCCCATAACCTTGTCACGTCGAACGCAGTAGACTTATTTCCGAACGTCGATGGATTTAGCAACGGGAAAGCTCCAGAGACCTTTGGAACAGATGTAGCTGTGACAATTTCTGCTGCTTCATCTCCAGCTATAAAAGATGCCAATTGAGTTGATCGTAAACGTCAAGATGGATTATCACGTACTTGGCGTAGGACCAGGGAAGCCAACTTCTGAAGCGTCGGGGAAGAATGTCGAGAAAGCTGAACCCGCATTCGTTGCACTGGGTGGTGGGAATGCAAAGGAGGTTGTTGAGCCCACAAATGCCGACGCACCCGCCTTAGGAGTAGCTCGACGTGCAGGTGCTCCCCAAATCCCGGCTGAGGCAAGAGGCAGCAAGCAAGCCACAACGACGCAAACACTTGAAAGCATGTTGGATCGAACAGGCTCCTCGCTGCTCGTCCTCCAGAATATCTCCCCATTTAAACCAAAATAAAGGCCGCTCTAAAGGAAAGCTGGCGAGGTTGAAGCACATGCACCACCCCACAAAGAAAGAATAAGCGGGTCCCAAGTGGTGAGAATAGTACTTTTGTTCTCTCATGGGAATTTAGAACGAACGAGTGGTCGAAGTTCTTCGTCGCACGTTGGAATAGAGAGCGCAGCCGGTCCTTGCAGTGTTTCGAGGTCGAACGACTAGCACCTCGCCTACTCGACTCTAGCTCCTCCTTTCCAATCCCGATACAGAGGTATTCCACGTGCGAATACGGTCAACCGCGCAAGTTTTGGTACCGAGCGATGCCGTCTCCGATCCCCGTAGCGATTCTCGATGACTATCAGCACGTTGCGTTCAAGTTCGCTGACTGGGCGCCCATCAAGGATAAGTTGGATATCACCGTGTTCGATACGACGGTGCAAGATGAGGATGAGTTGGTGAAGCGCCTGGAGAAATATGAAATTATATGCGCGATGCGCGAGAGGACGAAGTTCTCGGCTTCCGCCCTCGACAGGCTTCCTAACCTGAAGCTCATCGCTACCACCGGAATGGTGAACAGAGGGACTGATGTCGATCATGCTCAGTCGAGAGGGATCGTCGTTTCGGGTACGGGAGCTGGTGCAAAACCCCGAAACGACTCGACCCTGGAGCATATTTGGGCCTTACTCCTTGCGACGGTCAGGTATGTTGCGCTGGATGACGCGAATACCAAAGCTCGCAACCCGCAGTGGCAATCGTATATCCCTCTCGCGCTGGGGGGCCATACACTTGGTCTTGTAGGAGTCGGCCGACTGGGCGCTGCAACGGCGAAGGTGAGAATTACTTTCGTTTCAGAGAAAGCAAAATTATGACAAACTTTGCGCTCACCAGATTGCTAAAGCATTCGGAATGCGAGTCATAGGATGGTCTCCACACCTGACGCCCGAAAGGGCCGAGCAGGCTGGTGTAGAGTTCTGTCCGTCGAAAGAGCAGCTCTTCGAGAGTAGCGATATCGTGTCGGTGCACATGGTATTATCTGAAGCTACTAAAGGGATGATTGGTGCCAGCGATCTCTCTCGCATGAAACCAACTGCTTTCATCATCAATACTTCTCGAGGACCGCTCATTGATGAAAACGCACTGGTTGACGTGCTGCAAAAGCACAAAATCGCGGGTGCAGGCCTCGACGTCTTCGATGTTGAGCCTCTTCCCTTGGATCACCCGCTCAGGACTCTCGACAACGTCACCCTGACACCGCATACGGGATATGTGAGCGATTTCACGTATGAGGTACGCCATTTGACGTTCGTCCACATTGCACATCCTTGACCGCGACCTCCGTGGCAGATCTTCTGGGAGCAGACCGTTGAGAATATCGCCGCGTTTTTGGAAGGAAATCCCAAACGTATTATCTCCTCGCCAAAGTAACCATGTAAAGATAAATTTGTGCGAATAGTTGTGGGGGTACGTGAGTGAATGAAAGAAAGGGAGAGCAAGTCAGCTGCTCGTTGCGGACGCTTGACGTCCCTGTTGTGGGTGCGCGCTCGGTTGCCGCCGACTGAACGCGATCGACTTGCCGTCTTTCAAGCGTTTGAACCTTTGCACCACCATCGCTCTGAACTAGAGCCCCTTTGCGTGACTGAAATGCGACAAGTATCGCTGCATTTCGTCCAGGAAGTTCAAGGCCTTGCTGCATGTTCTTTTCTCGTCTTCGATCTTCTCTCGGGTGCACTGTGCGCGATGCAAGACCGTTCCATACATATCTCAAGGCAGCGGCAACAGGTGCGTTTGCGTCCGGTATAAGGAAGATTCGACCTTAATGGTGATTTGTTGTCAACTTCAGGAGGTGCAATAAGAATACCACTTTACTCTCCGTCAATAATCGGAGTGGTCGAGACACGAGGACCAAGATCGTGAGCGACTCGTCGAGGAACGCGCCAAGTTACTGACGAACTCAACGCATTGGGGGCGTGCTGTAGGTTTCAGGAAGACTCTCATCAATTTGCTGCATTGTCTCTGGATCCGGAGGAATTGCATTTGAGTGCGAAGAAGAGCTTTGGCATTGACTGGGATCCAAGTGCCGTCGGCGACGCGTTCGCTCGTCAGTGTCTATTCGTTGGGATCTACGATGGGTACGTGTTCGACTCCATTGTTCTCTACAGTAAAGCATTTGAGCTATAACTACAGACACGGCGGCCCTGCTGTCTCCCTCTACCTACACCAAAACCTCCACGGCCTCTTCGAATCCGTCGACAAATCACACATCCCCGAGATCTACGCCTGGACGAAAGAGCTCGGCGGATACTTCAAACGATTCCGGGGCGGCGTGCTCGCGCCCTGGTTGACGAACCCTCCTTCCACGCAAGTCATGGACCTTGAAGCACGCGCGACGATGGCCTTTCTGGAGGCGGACAGGATTCTTTCCGAAGGCCATGAGGCGAAGACGTGCGGAGCGACCGCGTCTGTTGCGCTCCTCCACTCGCTGGATTCGCCGTCGACGCCTTTTTATGCTGCGAAGACAATAGGGCTTACGGTAACTCATGTTGGGTGAGAGAAGGTTTCTGAACTAGTTATCTATGGTCTACGCTAATGGTTGTGGAATTCAAGGAACACCCGGGTAATGCTCTGCTCAACCGAGGGCGGCAGAGTCTTCAACATGACAGACGACCACCGTGCTGACACTCGCGGTGAAGCCGCAAGATTACGGCGTTTGGGCAGTACCCGTCTCATCATGGATTCTTTCGGCGAGACCAGGTAATTACGTTTATCATACTTGCATATTTTCTCTCAAAATGGATTCAAGGTGGATGGGTGCACTTGAAAATACGCGTGGGTACGTCTAGTTCTACTGTTTCTATTCTCTATCTCTTGTCTGACCTTTATTTTCAGAATAGGCGACATGAAATACAAACCATACGGCGTCACCGCCGAACCAGAGGTCCGAACAAAACTGCTCGAAGCACCAGAATGGGCCTACATAGTACTTGTCACCGACGGCGTCACTTCCGTGCTCTCCGACGCCGAGATCGTTGACCTAGCGCGCAACTCAAGAGACCCACGCACGGCGGCGAAAAATATCCTCGAGTTCGCAGAGGAGATGGGTAGCGACGACAACGCAACGGCCATCGTACTCCCACTCGCGGGGTGGGGAAAAGTGACGGGGCCTGATCGGACGAAGGAACTGCGTGAATACCGTCGTACAGAAATGAGTGAGTTTCCCTTACTGCACGTCCAACTTTGTTTGCATCTCATTGACCTTCTTTCCAGTTGGGATGGAACGCTTGAAAAGGATGTAAAATGGACTATGGGACAATTCTACCTATTCAATTTGTACGGGTAATGGCTAATGCTCTAATTTATGTGTTCTAGACAGATTCATTACTCCACCCTGAGTCGATCCGCGTCCTCGTATGTGACGCCCCATCCTTGCATGATGAAGAATATCCTACTCCGATATCAAACAGCATTCTTGCAGTCAAAAAGTTCAGCTTACCAACGTAACCTATCAGGCCTCAGCAGATGGAAAGTAAACAACCAAATTGCTAAAAGAAAGGCCAAGTTCATTGGTTGTACATTCCTTGAATTTGCGTTTGTATCACTCACTCAATTCCATATAGGTGAAGAATCCTAGTGCACCCCCTCGCGCGCCTCGTTTGAACCATCGAAGTACATCGACCCAAAGCTTCATGTCTTCACCTTCCGGCCGAGCACCCTTGTCGAGCAAGAAGGTAAGCAAGATGCGGGTATCTGATAAAGTATGAATTCAGTTCGGATCGAAGTAAAATTCTGAACGACTTACAGATCCCAATGTGGCTGAAGTCGTGATGTGAGTGAAAGGAAACTCGAACAAAGGATTTGATATCTTACAAATGTCCGCTAATGATTGCCTTGATGTGAGCCAATAATTTCTGTATTCAAAGAAATCGAGCTAACTCACACTGTCCCGATCGCATTTTGATATGCCGCGTTCGTCAACAAAACACTCCAGTCTTCGGTCGCGAAGTTTTGGAGATACAAGTTGGGGCGCTTCGAAAGCGCAATAAGTCACTCGCAGAGGACCAACATCCGCCATTGAACTCACCTCATATCTTTCCGGGAACAAGTCCTCTGGCAAGAAATCAATCCCAGGTCGCTCGAAGCCCGTCGCAAGCACAACGACATCGGCTTTAATCTCGACTTCTTCCTCCTTGTCGGTATGCTTCTTGACCAGCACACCCTCTGAGGTGAATCGTTGGGTATCGCATCGCTCGTACACGACTTTCCCGCAGCGAATGTGATTGAGAATCGTGTCGTTGACGACCTGTGTTTTCCGGTCATCAAAACGGGTTCTCTCTACTTTTCTTGTACCCACAGGTGTGCCTTCAAACAAGCCTCTGGTGCCAGGCGCTGGCGCGACTCTCTCTGCAAGGTCTCCATAATGGAACTTGCGTATAAACCACTCGGGGATGAAACTGACATGCAATGTTAGCGCATATAGTGAGGTAAAGATGACTGTCTACCTCAAAGGCATCTCGCGTCCAAAGGGTTGCATGGAGAGGAACGTGTCGAAGACCACATTGCGAGGTATTATCCACTTATCATCCCTTGAAGCGACTTCAGTAACTGCCTCAAACAATTTCTCTTGCTAAAGTAATGAGGACTCACCTTGCAAGAATCCAGACTTTATCTGCGCCCTTTTCCACAGCCCACTCAGCCGCCTCCACACCACTAGCCCCGCTGCCGACGATGATCATAGTCTTTCCTCTCACGTCAAACGATTTTTTCGAGTGCCCATTCGCATGTCCATTGCTTTCCTGTTTGTCAGATTTCTCGTCCTCGTCTTCACCCGAGCCACTCAGCTCATCCAGCTCGCTGCTATGCACGACCCATCCACCATTTTGCTCGAATTTATCCTCTCCCTCAAATCCCTTAGTCATTGGCTTACCACACGTCCCGACAGTGCAGATTACAGCGTCAAACTCCCTGTCCTCGCCATCGTTGATGAGCCACTTCGATCTCTTGCCCTTCTCATGCACTCCCGTCTCGTTTGCGCGGCGCACTTTCGTTACTTTCGTCTTCAGATCCATAGGGGAAAATCCAGCACGGATCAGTATGCATATACCCAAGGAGAAAGAGGAGGAACACTCACATTGAAACGTGTACGACTCTCCAGTTTGTATTGTTTCCAGATTTTAGTAATCTCTGGAAGGACATTTTGTTGTCAGAATCGGAGGTACTTGGAGATGCAAACCTCTGCGCACCTCCTAAAATCTCATCTCTACGAGGGAACCCCTCTCTCCAGAACACACCAGGATGAAAGCGATAAATCATGGAATTGATTTGCAAGCCCGAAGTTGAGTTGACATGCGACCAGATGCCACCGATCGAACGGTTTTCTAGGAGTATTCAATTTCCACTTGCGTCGAGTGTGTTTGAACAGATAACTCACCTTCGTAGAGAACGACGTCGAAGTTATGTGCAATACAGTGTCTAAACAAAACGAAGAGTTAGAATTTCATTGCAGAACCTTCAACTGAAATACACACGCAGCGGAAGACACCCCAGTCAATCCAGCGCCTCGACACGGGAGACACTTCAGACGAGTGCACTCAATTGTAGAATACCGACGCACCTATGACAGCAATTCTCCCGAATGGCTTGTCGCTTGGTTGGTGGTCATTTTTCGGTGGATTCTAATAAATCTCGTGAATAATTAAAGAATTGCCAATTGAAGAGAGCCGTACCGGGCTGAAGAGAAGGATGATCCCAACTTGAAATAACCTGTAAAAGACTTGGAACACGTATATGACCGCGTTCCTTGGCCACGACACGACTTCATGCAGCTGTTGCACGGCGTCCATCATCGTCGTCTAAGGCAAACCCACTCTCTCAGCTCACTGATGCAAACCGTTGAACAACTCAACATCATGACGTCACACAAAATGTCCTCCCGAAATCACATGCCTAAATTGCGGTTGATGATGCTACTCTAAAAATACACGAATTACTGTATATCCAAAAATGTATGTAACTAAGAAATCGAAATTGCAAGTCTATAATCAAGCGTGCGTTGAATGTTCGTAAAGAAGATGGACTGGTGAGGTGGACGGAGAGGATAGAGTCGCGAAAACAAATTATGCAAAAAACAAATTATACTTGAGTTTCGGGAGACTTCTTCTTTTCTTCTTCCGACTCTACCTCTGCTGGAGGGTCGAGAGGCCTTGAAGGTGCGTGCTTTGACCGTCTCCGTAATGCAGGACCAAATCTGTTGAGCGTATGTTAGCAACTTTCACGTTATAAGACCCGAGAACGAAGTAACACTTACTTGATGAGAATAAGGGGAATTGGAACCATGGCTAAGGCGACGAAGCCCAACAGCGTCGAAGCCCATCTTGGGTTGAGGGAATCGAACATTTGAGTAGCAAAGAGCTACAAGGGAGAAGCTGTAAGTAATTGACTAGCGAAAGAGTGAAGAGGCTAAAGACTTACCGGGAACGCGGCACCAAAGCTGCTTCGCATGACTGTACTCGACGACAAGGCGGAGGCGGCGACGAACAGGTAAGCGTCGATGATATAGTTGAAAAGCGCATTCTGATTACACGGCGGTTAGCATTTCGAATTGAGAACGCTCATGATAAACGTACGAAGATCATGATTGTCGAAACACCAATGGCGAAACCGGCGGTCAAAGGAGCCCAGTATGAAACTGATGGGAAAGACGTCCATCTAAGGCGAAAGCATCAATAAACGCAGCGAACATCTCAACTGTATGACTTACCCGAACCAGAAAAACGAAATCGCAAAGATGGGAGCACCAAGAATGGCGAGTTCCAGCCTATACTCAGGAGGTACAGGATTAGGGCTGAATTTCTCCATCAATCGAACGTATCGAGGGTTGAAGATGGCGAGGTACTGAAGAATGAGTTAGAGCCTTGAATCACCAGTAAGATTCACAACATCACTCACAATAACGACACCACAGATACCACCAAGGAAGATGGGCAAGAAAGTGAGACCCAGAGACCCGACGGTCATGTGATGGCCTTCAACGAAGACGATGGGGTACGCCTCGAACAAGAGATAAATGCAACCGTAGACAAACTGTCCAGGATAATGTTAGAAATGCTTCGCAGATATGCACCGAAATAGACGTACGCTCATGTATAGACTGATGGCAATTAACATGGGTTCCTGGAACAAAACTTTGAAAGGCCTTCCAATTGTTCGGTTCAGTTGCTTCGCGAATGATTCTTTCTCTTGGTCTTCCAACGGTGCGAAATATCTGCTATCGCCAGTTTCCTTTCGAATTCTCCGCGCTTTTTGGACGAGGATCTTCGGACTAAGAAACATTGAGTAACAGGATACATGAAGGTGAGGAAACCCACTTACGCATATGTTTCCGGAAGAGTGACTACGATCAATACTGTACAGACACCAGCCTAAACGAAATATAAATATAGCGATCAAAGCATGACATAGTTAATCACTCACGAAGATAGTCGAGACCCAAAATACCCAACGCCAACTCGTGCCAGAAACCGAGATGTATCCACCAACAAGTGGTCCGCTATAACACAGTGAGCTCCAAAACAATGTAATCAAGAGATATGATGCTTACAGTGCAGGTCCGGCAAATGGTGCAAGCGTGAACAGCGCAAGTGCCTTGCCACGCGTAGCCGGATCCCAACTACAAATCAACGTCAGCAGCGATGACGACAGTCCGAGATTCACTACGCACATGTCAGAGATCAGGGCTCCGCTGTTGGTAAGCGGTGCGGCCGCGAAAGTGCCTCCGAGAAGTCTGAAAATCAGGATCGATGCAGTATTACGGGACAAAGCGGATCCGACTTGGAAACCCTTCAAAGATGTTTAGCACTTGCGTCATAAGAAGAAGGGCGGAAGTGATTGACGTACTGTATAGACGATAAAAGCGAAGATGAAAATTGGTCGACGTCCAAACTGAGATGAGAAGTTAGACCGGTGTTCTAAGCCAACGCGAAGAGGACTCACGGATTCGGAGAGGGGACCCCATAGTAATGGCCCTACGCAGTATCCAGCAACAAAAAGTGAAATGGTGAGGGTCGCGACTTCCTCGCTGAAGGTGAAGTATTCCATGAGGTTTCCTGCAACTCCTGACGGAGCGGACGATGCGAACGTTCTACACGGACATTAGCAAAGTTACGAAGCAAAAATATAATTTCTATACTTACGCATTGAGAACCAAAAGACCTCCTAGCATTGTCAGATACCATCTGTATATCCGTGACCAATTCTGTCATAGAAGACATGAGTTCGGACATCATAACGTTCGGGGAAAAGAAACGTACTTTTGGGTTTTCCTTGTCGTCGGGACCAAACTCAACGAGGTACGGGTTCGTCTTCTGTTCGTCGGGACCCGGGTAGAGTTCGCGCCCCTCTCTTTCGTTGATGCTCTCGTTGTCGTTGCCATCTGTTCTCGAGCTGGCATCATCGACGATGGTGGGTGTTGCACTCGGGATCAACGCGCTCTTGCGAGTCGAGACTCTTTTGTCGGCGGGCAATACGTGGACTGCGGGAGCTGCAGACATAGTTGGAGAGGAAAATCGGGGGGAGATGTGGAGGGTGACATGATATGTTTAGGGTTTTATAGTTGACCTTTGCGGGACGTTGAAAGGAGACAGTCAGCAACCAGGCCGATTTTTGGTCGGACTTGCTCAGCACATGTTATGCCATCGGATCCGCTCCACAACCCTAACCCCACTCTGTCCTCGCCACAACCGTGTCCGTGTCGCGTCTGTGCTTCGTGACCTCTGCTTACGCGCCGATGGACTTCACTGAGATTTACAAGCAGTCCGCCGGCCTCGTCGCATTCAGCGCGGGGGCTCACTGGATCCTCTGCGCAGCGGGCGACCACCTCATCGTCAGACGCGCCGACGAGCTCCAGATAACACGCTCGTGGCAGGTCAACACATCGCCTTCCGCGACCGTCGCGTCCTTCGGAAAGGCACACACGTCCTCGGGCAGCAATGGGTCACCGTCCTCCTCATCGGACGCGTCGATCACACACATTGGATGGTCATGCGACTCGGAATACATTCTCGCTGCATGTGCGAAACGTGGCATCGTCAATGTGTACAAGATGCGAGACGACACTTGGACAGCGCGGATCGAAGCTGGCGCAGAAGGCCTCACAAGAGCTGAATGGGCTCCAGACGGCCGTACCATCGTCTGCTTCTCGGAATGGGGCGTGAGTGCGCTCAAACTACTGCCTATTTTCTGAAGTTAGTCTGACGCGGCCGTAATTGTGCAGCTCCGAGTGACGCTATGGTCTCTGGTGACGGGAAACGCGACACACATACAATTTCCCAAACATCCCGATCGTGGTGCGTAGCAACTTACATCTTCAACATGTTTCCTACAAACACATGTCGATTTTAGGCTATACATTTCGTCGTGATGGTCGCTATTTCATCTTGGCTGAGCGTCACAAGTCCAAAGACACCATTGGAGTCTACGATGCTGGTGATTCCTATAAACTAGTCCGAGTGCGTAGTCTGTGATATATGATGTCTTATTATGTTTCTTACTGACTTGTGCATAAGCAAGCACTACCCCGTTCCAACCACCTCTCTCGCCTCCTTGGCCATCTCGCCCACCGGAAACAATCTCGCCGTATGGGACGGGCCACTTGAAGTAAGAAATTCATTGCATACCAAACTATCTTACTTAGCCTATTTAGTACAAGTTGTGCATCTTCACACTAACAGGTACACATCTATCCACTTTCACTCCAACACCAGACCCTGGGCTCGGAATAAGATGCGTATCCTGGCACCCCTCCGGTTCTTTCGTCGCCATCGGAGGGTACGACGATAAGATATACATTCTCGACTCTCTCAGCTGGTCGGCGGTGACGACCCTCGAATTGTCCAATAAGATACCCGCAGCAGTCGTGCGTACCTTCGTCTTTCGTTAGTCCGATCTTGGGTCGCATCTTTCTGATTCGTCGATCCGGACATTAAACTTCAGACCGTCTGGCGTGAGCCTATGGGATGGATGGAAGCAACCCTTGGGCGCGGCTTTCTCTCATGTTCGTGTGCACAATTGACAGAGCCCCCGTGATCAACGCTAATGTATGCGTCTATCACCTAGATGAGAGCCTCAAGGGCACACAGACAGTGCCTATCGTCCGACCGGACTTCACGAAGGCGCACCCCAAGAGCGGGCTTGTCCAACTGGAATGGAATAACACTGGGAGCCTCCTGATGGCTCGGTTTGGTGCGTGCGCGAGCGGAGCAGCTCGGTCTTCAGTCATCTCAATGTCTGAGCGTCGTTTTTATTTTTATGAACAGAAACATCGCCAAGAGCACTCTTCGTCTACTCCTTCCCCTCTCCCTCGGAGCGCTTCCAACCAAAACTTCGTACCGTCCTCTTACAGACCAAGACCATCCTACACGCCCGATGGAACCCAGTCCGCCAGGGCAGCCTCGCGCTTTGTTGCGGCGAGAGCGCTATCTACACATGGAGCAATGAATGGTCTTCAGGCGAGAAGGAGTCGACGGCAAAAGAACAAGAGGAGGAAATGGCCGAATGCATCGGTGTCCCGACGCGTATGTTTATGTTTCATATTTATCTCCAAATACCCATAAATGCATTCTCTATATTTTGCAGAATCAAAATTCGAGGCACGAGATATTCGATGGGCACCGGATGGGAAAGGGCTGCTACTCGTCGACAAGGACACATTTTGTTGTGCGTTTGAAGTCACCGAAGACGACTCTGGTCAGTGATTATCTTCATCGTTGTTCTCTTTCTTCTCCCTCTCTTTCCCTACGCTTTCAATCTTGTATTTCTAATTTCTGTACATATCTGGCACACCTTGTAAACCTGTATTCGTAATTTCAATCGATAACGATAACGACGCCATCGTATTCATCCGAGACCCGGACTGACGCCATCGGGCATCGAGCTCGGTAGTTTTGCGACTTACTCATCATTTCATTTCTGACTGACGGAAGCGGATGAAGCTTCTGTTATCTTATCAGTTCCGAAGCATCTGTGGCTGTACGCAGAAGCGGAGGAAAATCCTTTAGTGATCGGGTGCATACAGGCGCATATAGCCGGGTCGAAATCATGCAGAAACACGAAAGGTTAATTCGATGTACATGTATCATATGTACATTTATCTCTGGTGCGATGTTGTCATCACATGGGCTGAAGCTCTAGAAGTGTAAGCGAGAAGTGAACTTCAAACAGATTGGATAGCATTTCTAAAGCGAAAGTGTAAATGCATTGAGAAAGGGAATAGCGGACAATTCCATAGCTTTCGAAGGGATGAGTTTGACGTAGCGGTCGACAGATGGGGGGGATAGAATATGATTCGGTGAGCTATACGCGGTTTCAGGAGCGGCGAGGGAAATTTCTATAGTTGGTGGGAGTATCATGTCAGATAAATCTTGAGTAGTAGCGTCGTCGTCGTCGTCGACCAGATTTATCACTTCGTCTACACGGATGCCTTAGTACTTGATAGAGGGGCAGGATAAGGCAGGATAACGTTACCAGAAACATAGCATAGAGCACAACGATATGGAGAACCATCCTTCTTGTTTCCTCCACAGATCAAGACCTCTCTTGCTTCTTGATCGAGCACGACAGGTACCAAAGCATCCTTTCTAGAGAGGCGCTGAAACCGACGGTATCGAGAGTTCCAGCCGTAGAAAAAACGAGTTCGGGTGCTAGGCCTTGCTTCCCACATCCACTTTCGAGATGATATTATTCGCGCTTCGGCATCCACCAGTTTGTATTTGCGATTCGCGTTCGGCTTTGAGGAAGACAGATCCGAGAGGAGGTTTTCCGACGGTTCCAACTTCACTTTTGTATCCACCACGACGGATTTCAAGGGACCGTTCGGAGCTTTCGTACGAAAGAACGGTGTATCAGTAACGTCGTTTAACAGGCAGAAACAGCCCCATCGTACCCGTGACGAGTTCTAACTGTGGGTGAGGCTTCGGAGTACATTCCTTTTCTTGAGTGTATGCGCGAGGAATTTCGATTTCGAGGACTTCAGGTGCCGATGGAGTGTTTTCTTGCTCGTGAATAGGTTCCGGACATGGGACGTGGAGATAATCGAAGTAAGCCTTGGCGAAAATATCATCTTCGGCGGGCCATAAATGCAATCTTCCGCGACTATCGAGCGAAAAGGAACCTTGAACCGCAGGCGAAAGGTCTGATGGCGCGGGAGATGGAGCAGCCATAGGTTGTCGTACATAACCACAATGGAATAGCCTTCTATTGTTCTCGAGACTCTCGAGTAGCGAGTATTCGCGAGGAGTTGTCGGCAGAAGGTCCGAGGAGGCGGGAGACGAACCGCGCACAGACAAACCAGGGGTGCGAGCAGAGTATTCGCGGGAAGCCAGGTCGCCAAACGGTGCGAAAGCACGAGAGTCAGTAGTAGTAGTGAAAATTTCCTGCGCAGTGACAGCAGCATGGTTTGTTGAACAAGTGAGCTCGGGGGTGTCGACTTTAAGCAGTTGCTTCGACTCTATGTCTGAAAGTTCTTCTGCTTTGACTGCCAGTGCCAGCGAAGAGGACGATTTCGAATCTGAGTCTACTGGTGCGGGTTTCTTCTTGCCATCACGGTTGCTTTTCTTCGAGCCAGTTGACCGAGTGGATCGAGCCTTGGGCATTGCCGTCAAAATATGCGAGAGAGGATGATGGTACTGGTCGAGGACAAGCTGCTCGTGAATGCTTCCGGCGTGCCCGTGGTCGATAGAGACAAACAGAGACAAACATGTCGTTTCGCCAGCCAATTGAATTCAGCAGCAAGAATTCTCTCCAATTTACCAGTGTTACCACTGTCCTCTGAACGTTTGCTATGGTCTTGCTTACAGAAGATAAAGCTGGAAGAACGAAATGACTGAAGAAGTCTTCAAGAACTGTTCTCTGGATATCATCGTCCCAAATTCCGTGATCGAGCTTCCAGATGTCGATCGGAGCCACGAAGGAGATGCTTGGATAGATCGACTTTCGGACGCTGGGGAACGGACGGGCGCATTCTTCGGTCTGTGCGTGCTACTTGAAATCTGGGTCTGCTCTTATATGTGATATTTCATGGCAGATGAACGCTTGAGTTTCTTTTTACTGCTTCGTTTCACCGAGAACGATGTAGAACCCGAAAGCGCAACGAATTCTCCCCCGAAGCTATTGCTTTCGTTCCTAAGCCACCTCCAAGTAACCATAGAGTCGCTCTATATTCCATCCTCCCCGGATATTACCTCTCCAAGCCAGGCTTCTGCTCCTCTTCTACAAATTAATCGGCCAGGCGGGAGTGCCAGGCCAAGACTCGGAGACATCGACTTGAAGCTACCCATGTTTCCTCCTCAAACACCCAGCCCCGTACCAACCACGACGGAAGTGGACAAACGATACGCTTTCTCCGACGGAACACCTCTGAAGTCGTTTGTATGGGGCGAAGATAATGCAGATGCGATGGATGCTTTCCGACTCATTTGGTCTGAGCGCGAAAGCAAGTGGATTGCTGTTTATGGGATCGCCTTAGCAGTCGGTGAGTTGCATCCAAATTGTTATACTTCTTCGATGTAAATAATAAACTCGCGCGTAGTCTTCGTCAGGACCAATTTTCCGGACCCGTTACTATGTCTGACTCTTTCGATAACATTGAGGGATAAGCCCGTTGCATCAACTCAAGCCAGACGTGCCCTGACGGATTTGGTTGAAGCAGCTGGCTCTCTCCCGTCTCTAACAGAGTCCAAACCTCCTCTCAGAGCAAGCCGACATGACATCTCGCAAAGTTCACATGGCGGCATTTTGGAAGAAATCAATTTATTAGAGGGTTTGATATCTGGTTAGTGTCTGTGCTCGAGTTTGAGTATGATTGACTGACGTTTACGAACAGATCCTCTCAAAGCAAACGCTAACTCATTATACTTACCGTCGACTCGACTCCCGTCCGCCGTTCGACAGGCGTACTCCTTACCTCCACTGACTCCTTCAACACCCATACCCTCGGCTTCTACCCCTTCAAAGGCACTACCCGTCCTACGCAAATCATTCAGGAAGACAGTCTCCACCATTTCTGGCTTTCATGTAAGGATGCGCACAGTCTTCATCCCACACATATACATTCCTGGTGATTCAGAAGACGGATTCGCCGGGAATGAGGCCGCCAATGAGGAAAGTACTGTTGTACTCAGTGTAGAAGTTCAAACTTCGGACGACATTGAAACGGGTTTCGCAATCGAAAGCGTCAAAGTCGCCATCGGCGGTGACGGTGCTAAGTCACGACTCATATCCTGGGGTGAGAAGGGCCCGTCGGACACTACTGGGATATTCCCCATCCTTATGCGACCTGCCGAGCAGTACAATCTGCTGTACGCCGTCTCGTTCCTTCGGCCTGCTGAACTCGACCTCCCAACGGGAGCTATGATGCGAGATTCCATGATATTCCAACGCTCGGTCTCGATCCTAATTAATGGCAGGCCTTTCCAAATGACGGACGGGAGAGCGCTAGATCAAGAAAACTTGACGTATCCCACAATACCGTTTTTGTCGAGATGGAATTGCATACTTGATTTGACTCCAAGACGCAACCGAGATTCATATCATACGGCGGACAATCTACCAACAAGCAACAACGCGCTCCCTTTCCCGATGTCACCTTTCCCGCCTGCTAGCCCCCACCCTTCCGCATTACATGATCAACTCTCCGCGAACTTCCTCGCATCTCCTCAGAAAGGACCTTCGCTACATCCGAACCAGAGACTCGACAGCCTGCCCCACAGTCGGTCTATCACACCCTCACGTCCGGGCCCATCTGGGCGACTTACACCTTTAGGAAAATTGGACGTCAAGCATCGGCCCCCTAGTTTTGTTCAAAGTGCTTTGAGTCCACCGCTCCCGCCTCTACCTCCGGGCGGTCAGAGTACACCCACAGCCTCTTATACGGGTCAGAGCTATCCTCCAAATGGTGGTACAACCCCTCGACCCCAGTCCATCGTACCCTCATTTGGTCAGATGGCAACTATCGGGATGGGTGCCAGCGCAAGCCGAGCACATTTCAACGCACCAGGTCAACCACAAACGCCTGGGCCAAGGCTGCTCGCTGGAGAACGCGTCGCTGACGAACAGGAAGGCGCGGACTTCGTCGTTTCCGTACATTTAATTCCGCCTGAAGGAGACGCTTCGACCTCGAGTTCACAGCAGCATATCCATCCATTAGACGAATTTTCGCTAGAGATTTTCGTTTTCAATCGGTCAAAATATCCTCGAACGCTGGAAGCGACGTATCCCGATAAAAAGAACTCTGCGGGGCAGAAGCGGACATCATCAAATGGCGTTCGAGAGGGATCATCTGCTCCAGTAACTCCGGGTTTTACGCCTCTTGAAAGTCGAATTCGTATTGGGTAAGTTAACATCCTATGACCTCGGAACCACATTTAGCGTACAACCACTCACTTATAAATTTCTTCCTGTAGTCCATTGGCTCAATCTTCTTGCCAATCTGTTCGGATGAGATTTCTGGCCATCCTGCCCGGGATTCATTCAATCGATGGTTTGGTCCTCACTGATGTTGAAACCGGCCACGCCACAAATTTAAGGCGAGCTTCAAAACTCATCGCAAAATTTGAGCCTCGCTGACTTCGTTATCAGATCTGTATTAGACTTCGCTGTTGTCCCAAAAGACAATGATGCTTCATGATTCAAGTTTTGCAGAGTTTATGTAATTATACACTAGGATACCATAATGGACAACTTTGTTAATGCAAGCCATCAGCGTAAACCTCCTTCCAGCTCTCCCTTCCGCTCCAAGTCTTCCAGTAAGCTACAAGCTTTTCTGGGACCGACTTTCCGAGAGCGGCGTCACCAGCAAGCGCATTGATGTCAGATCCCCCGGTACAAGCAACAATTCGCGCGAGCCATCCACCTAAGTGGAAATCGTCTTCTCCAGGCCTCTCGCCTCCGATGAATCCTGATTCAGGGAGATATCCGGGGAGATCGCTGAGGATGAATGCTCGGAGGTTAACCCAATGTTCTGTCGAAATTTTGAAGTAGGTAGCTTTTTCTTCTTCAGTTGCCACCTCGCCGTAAAGCTTCTGTGCGAGAGCATCTCCGGTTTGCTTCGCTTCGTAGAACTTCGCGTGGGCGTCTGCTCCAGGAGCGTTTGTTACGCTCTTCAATTTATTTTGGCCTGCAAACAAAACATCACGTTTGAGTCAGTGACTTCTACTCGATTCCTCATATTTTCGCACTCACGGTTAGTAATATATAGATATGGGAAGCCTTGCTTTCCGCCTATCTTTGCTTGCAGCTCTTCATCGTTCCGCTAAGTAAATGGACATTAATGAAGCAGACGACGATGGTTGAATTTTCAATTTGTGCTTACGGCCAATAAAAAGGCGAAGTTGGGGTCAGCCTTGGCCTCGTGAACCTTCTCTATGAGATCGGTTCCAGACGCTTTCCCGGCGGGCTTGGGAGCATGATCAATCAGATAATTGAGAACCTCCTTTGTGGTCTTGTAGGTTTCCCCGTTGGCAAGCAAGGTTGGCAACGTCCCATGCTCGTTCTAGTGTTTTTGGATATAACCTTGAGTTCTCGTATTTCATGGATTGGGAGAAGTAAACTTACAATATTCAAGAATTTTGGCTCGAAATTCTCGGCCTCGAGGAGATTCAAAATTCTGATATCGATGGCATCCGATGGATATCCAAGCTCCCGACTGAAAAACCAGAGTTTGAGTGTCTTCGGTCATGTTCATGCCACCGACAATGCTCACATGGCTAGTTCTGGAACAGCGGCCCAGACAGAACCTCCGAAAGTGTAGAAGACAGGCTTCGAGAAGAAATGGTCACCACTCAACCCGCTTGCAAACGAAACTCATCATCCTACCTTTGACATATCGTAATGGTTCGAGAGGTATGATGGACGATGTGATTCAAGAGAGACTCGGAGTGTGCAGTCGAAGATGCAATGCTACCCCCATTTTATACTCCTAAGGCAGTTCTTCAGATCCCGACTGATTCAATGTGTGCTTCTGCATCTCAAGTCACGTTCGGGCGGCGATCTGCTGGGCACTGTGGTCATCGTCGGTCAGCAACGGTCAGCGACGAACAGCAGTCACAAATCTGGTTGCCTATAATGGAAACTTAATTGGTCGCGAAAACAGCCTCTGCGTGATCTCTCAGTCATCTCATTCGCTCAAGAGTATCCGATAGCGTTAACGTTGCTACCGAAAGGATTCTCGAGAAAGAGTCTGAGTAACCGGCGAGCGGAGTGCGTGACGCGTAGCTTTTTGCGAGAAGTCATGTGGGAATGCAGGAAGCCCAAAATCACGTTTTGCCCATTGAATCTCTAATAGACGAATTAATCCATTGCGTACTCTAAGTGTGAGTAATCCGAGTGATACGCTGCGTCTGAGTCTAGAACAAGAAAACCTATGACACGAACGAGTTAGGACGGCGATATGAAAGTCACAGTTGTGATAATTACCTGATCGACGAGCTTGCTGACAGTCTTCGGTTCAGGGTAGTCGAGGGTCTTCAAGTGAGTTCTAAAGGTGCAAAAATGTTTAGGTCGGTAGGTCACAGGACTAATATATTGCTTACTTCATTGCGGTCATCATTGGAGGAGGTCCTGAAGAATAAATTAATTTCAAGCAAGAGGATTGCCTTTGTAGCACACTCACCACACATGAGAATCTTGATGTTATGATCTGTCGGGGGAAGGTGGGCCTCGATTTGATCCTTGGTGATGAATCCGACGCCACCCTTCCAGTTCGGAGGAGGGTTGTTGAGCACGTAGTAAACCTTGAAGCGATTCTTGTGGTTTTCAGCAAGCTCGTCAAGCTCGGTGCGCAGTAAGATGTCCTCGACGTTGACGTTCGCGTAAATGAGGCTGAGCTTGGTGCGGTCAAGGGGGTTCTTGAGCGCAGCGCGAATAATTTGGAGCATAGGTGTAATGCCCGTTCCGCCAGCAATCATTCCGATCTCACGAGTAAGAGACGAGTGGTATTTGAATTGCCCCTTCGGCCCCCTTACGCGGACCTTGTCCCCGATCTTGAGAAGAGAAAGGTAACGCGAGATATTACCCTTCTCGTAAGCCTAAGGTCGGAATTCGCGTGAGTTTAATTCTGCTAGAAAATCGTACGACTGTTTCACCTTGACGAGTAAGTCGAAATGCCCTAGGTCATCGTCACTGCTTGTCGGCGTGTAGCTCCTCATGATATCTTTGCCGTTGATATTAGCCTGCACCGAAATGTGTTGTCCAATAGGGAGACCGAGAACGTCATCTTTATTCGGAAGGCCAAAGCGGTAGCTGGACGAGAAAGAGAAAATGTCAGCAGCCTTCCGGACGAGAGATAGAGTAGTACGAACATAGCAGTATTCGGAGAGACATTGATTTTTTCTACGAGTGGGAACTCCTTCCACACCTGAGGGTCCAGGACAGGTTTTTTCTCTGTCGACAGGATTTCGTTGAGAAGAATTTTGTGAAGACGAGGTCAAGCAACATACTTGGTTTCATCAGCTTCACGACCAAGAATACGACGCTCACGACACCAGCGGCAAGCGCCAACTGTGACGGGCCATCGAGCTTGAGGCTTTGAGCGAGGGCCGACATCGAGACGGGTTCTGGAGGAGCTGGGGTGTCTGGATGAGATTTTCTCTCTAAACCAACAAGAATAAGGTCGTTGACGTCCCAGCCGCGCGCCTTGAGATACGCCGACGTGAAAGAAGAAAGGACGTAGAGAACGACGAAGGTGGTAACAAAAGTCGCGGCGAAGACGACGTGCGCAAGGAAAGCCATGCACAAAGTTGGGTACGCGCGGTCCCCAATCCGTGGATGCTCCTGCACGCGTGACTTTGATCGGCGACAAACCTTTCTCGACTCTACCTCTTGCTGGCTGGAACGCTCTTGCTCTCAACCTTCACCTTGAATTGCTCAAAGACAACGCGTGACGTGAAGAAAACGCGTCTTTTGTTGGACCTTTTTCGCTAATCGCTTGGCCTTCTTTGCTGGATGACTCCGAGAACAAGTCAAATGTATACCCCTAGCCTCGTTCTTTGTGACGATGCAGAGACAAAGGGAAGATAGCGCTGCAGTGATTTGGTAATGCCACCCTCTGGTCTGCATAAAAGGCGTGCAATTCGCCTTTGTGCAGCGACACCAATCGACCTCCCTCTGGCGCTGGCACCATGGACGCGTCTCTCTACAAGACCCTCAGGACCTCTCGAGGCTACAAGTATCGCTACTACGCCTCTCGATCTCCAGTAGGGAAGCCAACACTTCTTTTACTTCATGGCTTCCCTTGCACATCGTATGCCTGGCACAACCAAGTCAAGTTCTTCAACCCTCTGGGATACGGCGTCATCGTGCCAGACTTACTGGGTTATGGTGGAACGGACAAACCGGTGAATGTAGCGGACTACAGGCTGAAGCTCATGGTCATGGATATGATGGAGATTCTCCGCCATGAACGCGTTGAGAAAGTCATCGCGATAGGGCACGACTGGTAAGAAATACACGTCTGCTTTTGTTCCCAAAGCTAATGGTTTCGAAGGGGGTCCGCCTTGGTCTCAAGGATTGCGAACTACTACGAGAGGGACCCTCGCTTCCTTGGATTTGGTTTCATGGCTCTGTCCTACTTTGTGCCAACGCCAGACTTCGACATTTCTGCGTTCGGCGAGATCACAAAGGCGATGGGCGGCAGAGAGATATTTGGTTACTGGGGATTCTTCGCGGAAGAGAATGCGGGGAAGGTCATTGAAGCTCACGTATGTTCTTCCATCAATAATATATCATATACGACGACTGATCATGAATCAATCAAAGGCCGAGTCTTTTCTTAGCATTCTTTTCGCGGCTGACGTGAATATGGTATTGAAGTACGTTGGGGGATTCGGCGCACTGAAAAGATGGGTCTCGTCAAACCAGAAGACTGCGTTCTCGCCTTGGTTGACGGACAAAGTAAGAATCACGCTCAATGGTCTAAAATTCAAACTGAACTTGGAACAGGAGAAGCGTAACTTCTTCGATCCGATATTATCTGGCGGACTCTCCGCACCGCTCTGCTGGTATAAGACCTTTGCTTACAAGCATACCCCGAAGGACGACGCAGGTGAGATTTTGCTGTATACGCTTCTTATACAAACTCAACATGCCATAGAAATACCCTTCGAGAACTACATCATCAAGAAGCCTGTCTTCTTCGGAGCGGCTCTTAGGGACGCTACTTGCACTCCCGCTATGGGACACGCGATACACGCGCAATGCTGCCCAAATACGACCACTGTAGAAATCGATTCAGATCACTGGCTTCTGAGCGCAGCACCAGACAAGTGCAATCGGGCACTTCTCAAGTGGATCGAGACTCTCTAAGTTGGGCGAATCCGGGAGGTTTTTTACTACTGTATATTATCATATTAATCTCTGGTTGGAATTATAGTCATATGCGTTTTCATGTTTACCGATGCATCCGTCAGATGGTTTGGCTATTGGATAACGAGTCGGATTTTCTCGAGGGTTTGACAGTACTTTTCTGTTATCGCCTCTCGGACCGTGAGCAGGATCTTCGGGAGGTGAAAACGCCGGACGGAAACCTTGATCGACAGCTCAATATCGCTAACACTTCTCAGCTTCCAGGCATTGACCATTCTAATCGCTGGAACTCATGACCGGTGCGGGCCGAAAGAAGGTGATCCATCGAACCTTCACATTCGATGCCTACTTCTGAATTTCACCTATGATAGTATATATAGGAAAGCTGGATGAACGAGGCTTCAATCACCTTAGAGAAATCATCATCGAATACCAATGGATCCCTCGCTCTACAAGGACTTCAAAACTTCTCGAGGATATGCCTATCACTACCTTTATTCGCCTGCGAAGGACGGAAAGCCGACGCTCTTGTTCATGCATGGCTTTCCCTCGACTTCATATTCCTGGAACAAGCAGGTTGCTTTCTTCGCGAATTTGGGATATGGTGTTATCGCACCTGACTTGCTTGGATATGGAGAGACGGACAAGCCCACAGATCGCTCTCAGTACAGGATGAAATTGATGGTGCAAGATCTCCTGGAGATACTAGATGACGAAAAAGTCGCCAGAGTCATCGCGGTCGCGCACGATTGGTACGTATGCTCACACCAACATCTGTTTAATCTTCGTATCACTGATGACCCCTACCTATTAGGGGAGCAGTACTAAGCTCGAGGCTAGCGAACTACTATCAGCACGATGAACGACTCGTTGGATTCGCGTTTTTTGCGATTTCTTATTTCCTTCCCGTCCCGGACTGGAGTACGACAGGGTTTATCAAAGATACTGCTCAGTTTCATGACGAAGACACGGAAGTTCATGGTTACTTTGCTTTCTTTGTCGAGGAAGACGCTGCGCGGACAATCGAGGAACATGTATGTCAATACATTAAGATTTTACATCACTGGAAACGTGACCTCGTTTGTTCGTCATTTGTGTTTTACGAAGGCCGAATCATTCTTCAGTCTCTTGTACGCAGGAGACGAGAAGATTTTTCAAAAAAACTTCTGTCCGATAGGGAAATTGAAGGAATGGTTGCTGTCTGACAAGATGACTACGACGGCCCCTTGGTTCACAGCTGAGGTCACGTCACGAAAATCCCTTACGAATTGGACCTTCGCTGAAGTCTTCTATACAGGAAAAGAAACTGCATACCGAACCTGTCATCGCTGGGGGATTTACAACGCCGCTCTGTTGGTACAAGCAGATGAACGACACTGTTACGACAGGCACACACCCGATGATGATTCACGTATGTTCCAGAATACTATTCCAGAAGTTGAGATCTTTGAAGAAGCTGCGATATTAGGGATACCGAAGGAGAACTATTACATCCAAAAGCCTGTGTTCTTCGCGGCGGGCCTGAAGGATGTCGTTCTGCCTCCCAAGATGAGCAATTCTAGCTTCGAATATTGCCCGAACATGACGACCGTGGAGGTCGACCCAGACCATTTCCTCATCAACTCTGCTCCAGACGAATGTAACAAAGCGCTCTTGGCTTGGGTTGAGACCTTGACAGCGTAATTTCGAAATAGCTTGGGAAGAATAAGTGAAAAGGTGTAATTGTACAGTAGAATTCGCTTGCCCTCGAGTTACAGAAGAGAGTTTTTTTTACGAGTCTTACACCGAAGACATGAGAGTTCGGCTAATTCCGAAGAGTTCTCTAGCGTGAGAACAACCTGACATACAAAGAAATTACTTGTCACCGTGCCGCGAGCGACCAAACAAACTCCTCCCTCATCTTCCTCGACTGGACTCCGACGCGTTCGTGCTGCAATTAGGATCACCGGAGAGCCATGGTTCGAATCATCATTAAAGGAGGTATGTAAGACTCGTACAATTGAAGTAGCAATGCTCTCTAACATCCTTTACAGGAGGTACGCAATCGAAATTGACCTGACTCGTCCGAAGTACTAACGCTGTAACCTGCTCGTGCTATTGTGGATTTCTAGTGAGTGCGCCTGATATACTTGGTTTGAATCGTCCTCACGCTCGCCTCAGGTCTGGAAGAATACGGAAGATGAGGTCCTGAAGGCGGCCATCGCGAAGTACGGCAAGAATCAATGGTCTGTGCTCAACTTCATTGTCTGAGCTGTTTACTAACTTCTGGGTAGGGCTCGCATATCTTCCTTGCTCGTGAGGAAGACACCGAAGCAATGTAAGGCTCGCTGGTATGAATGGCTGGATCCATCAATTAAGAAGACAGAGTGGTCAAAGGTGCGTCAACATGCTCCCAGGTTCTGCGTGATGTTTACATTCCCCCCTAGACCGAGGATGAAAAGCTCCTTCATCTTGCGAAACTTATGCCAACCCAATGGAGAACCATCGCACCTATAGTCGGTCGAACAGCCACCCAATGTCTGGAACGTTACCAAAAGTTACTTGACGAGGCGGAGGCGAAGGAAAACGAGGAGTTGGGATTGGCAGGTCCCAGCGAAGCCGGACCAGGAATTGACGATGTTCGGAAGCTCAGGCCAGGAGAAATCGACCCAGATCCTGAAACCAAACCGGCGCGTCCAGATCCAATCGACATGGACGAAGACGGTTTGCATCAATCCCTTGAATGAACTGTGGCCATTACTGACGCGTTTTGTTGCAGAGAAGGAAATGTTGTCGGAAGCCCGTGCTCGTCTCGCTAACACGCAGGGAAAGAAGGCAAAGAGAAAGGCTAGGGAACGACAGTTGGAGGAAGCAAGGAGGCTTGCGATGTTGCAGAAGAAGCGTGAACTGAAAGCAGCTGGAATAATGTGCGTTGCACTCCTTATCGTTGTTCTACTTCTCATTTCTTACAGTGGATCAATGCGGCACAAGTCGAAGAAGAAGGGAATGGATGTGAGTTTAAAGCTGCGCAACTCGAGATTCATCTTGCTAATATATTTGTTAAGTATAATGCAGACATACCTTTCGAAAAGAAGCCAGCAGCAGGTTTCTACGATACATCCGAAGAACAAGCAAAACAGACCACTGCTCCTATTGGCCAAACTCTTCGTCGTTTAGAAAACAAAAGGAAGCCCGAGGACGAAGAAGCAGAACGCAAGAAGCGACAGCGGAGAGGAAAGGACGGAGAAACGTCTGAACATCAAACAAAATTTATCGCCGCTCGCGATGCCCAAATTCAAAAGCTCAAAGAAGCGGAACAAATCAGCAAAAGACGAAAACTGGAGTTACCTGCGGCTCAGGTTGGTGAGGCTGAACTAGAGGAGATTGTCAAAATTGGTCTTGCTGGGGAATCAGCGAGGGCTTTGGTGGGCGAAGGCTCGGAAGCCAGTGAAAGGCTTTTGGGTGAATATGACGGATTCGACAGAGCGAAAATGGCTCGAACCCCGCGCACGGCACCTCTGCGTAAGTCCTTTTCATCTGATTGTTTGACGATTACTGATTTCGTCCTGCAGAGGATAATATTATGACGGAGGCTCGAAACTTGCGCAACATGACTGTTCAGCAAACACCATTACTCGGAGACGAGAATACGCCTCTTCATCAAGGCCCAGGAGGTGGAACGGGGTTCGAAGGCGCAACACCTCGGCACCAGGTCACATTCACTCCGAACCCTCTTCTCACACCAGCTCGCCAACAAGCTCTCATTGATGGTACTCCTCGCTCAGAGAGTATGGCGGGCGCAACACCACTACGAACACCTCTTCGTGACAATCTTAGTCTAAACCCTGAAGATGCCGTGTCGCGTATCGGCGACACTCCGCGCGAAAGACGAATGCGCGAGTCAGCTGCAGCTCGTTCACTGAAGTCCGCGTTTATGTCTCTTCCCAAACCTGAGAATAATTTCGAGCTCGAAATGCCTGAAGACGATGCAGATGAAGAGACTATTTCTGAAGAGATTGAGGAAGACGCTGCAGAACGAGATGCACGAATCAAGCGACGGCAAGAGGAGGAACGAAGGAAGGAATTGGCTCGGAGAAGTCAAGTAGTTCAAAGGGGGTTACCCAGACCTGCCAGGATCGATGTCGGAAAGTTGTTGGAGGAACTGTCTGTGATAGATGACGGTGAAGACGACGTTGCAGCTGCGAACCGACTTGTGACAGATGAAATGGTTCGTTTACTACAACACGACGCCATTTCTTTCCCTCTTCCGGGTACTTCGATACCTGGGGGTACAAAATCAACCTACGAACATCCTGACGACGACGCTGTTGAGCAAGCAAAGGCTGCAATCGATGCAGAACTTGCACTTTCTCTCGGGTTCCCCGATGCTCGTCCAGATCAAATCAAGGAAGGCCTCGCTGCCGCCGCTGATTCGGAACGGTTGGACGACTCTCTTCTGTGGTCATCAATGCGCGATCGTCTCGTATATGATGTCAAATCCAAAAGATTTGTGGAACCGGATTCCTTAACACAGGAGACCATCGTGGAAGGCTTCGATTATCTTCTGCAGGATGATCGCGAGACGATGGCGAAGGAGGCTAGTAGGACGGCGAAGTCGGAAAAGAAACTGGGCGTCCAACTTGGTGGTTATGAAGTTCGGTCGAAAGCGCTATCAAAGCGCATTGTGGATGCATTCGACGAGATCCAGAAAGTCACTGTGGACCTCGCGTGTTTCTCCAAACTAAGTATTGACGAACGGGTAGTGGGTCCTCGGAGGTTGGAGACGTTGAAGAGTGAGGTAACGGAGATGGAGCGCCGCGAAAAGTCATTGCAGGAGCGTTATCAGGAGTTGGTGAACGACAAGCAGGAGACGGAGGCGCGCATTGCCGCGCTGGAGGAAAAGGTGATGATGGAGGCCGAAGCCTTGAACGAAGAGGCTTTGGCTGCTATGGAAGCGGAAGGGGATTCATAATTGAAGCTTTTATTCATAACGTATATGTACTTTGTGTAGTTGTCATGTCTGTTTACTTGCATCCTCTGTTTACATATGTAGTGTGTTCAATGTTACCGAACAAGCGTCTAACATTTTGTAACAACTTACCGGAGAATTGATCGGCGCAAGTGATCGGGTGCAACTCTTACTGGAACCACCATGTTCGACCTCTCAACGATACCCAGAAAACCCGGACAACTCATACTCGTCACAGACACAATGCAAGCACCGGCCGAATTCATTCTTCAACGTATAATCACAAGTCACTTACGAAATCCTGAGGCTCGAGTGGTCATCGCTTCCTGTTTGGACGGCATTTCCCATTGGAAATCTACTTCTTCGAAATTTGTGAGATCACCCATATAAAACAGATACCGTTCCTTTTACTAAAAACCCATAGTCTTCAGGCATAAGCCTAGCTTCTCGAATTTCCGCTGGGTCCGTTGTATTCATAGATGAACTTGATCGCTTGTTCCAGTCTCCGTCGGATTCGCCGATTGATGTACTGGCATTGTCGAGTTTGTTCTGCAAATTATCCGAGGCCATGGAGCGCGATAGCGATAGATCTTCTGGTGGTGAAGGACTACTCGTCCTCGACGGGCTTTCGTCCTTCGAGTGGATGGGAATGCCTATGATCCATCTAAAGCGATTTATCCGAGCCTTGTTCGCCCTTTGCACCAAGGCAAGGACGCATATAGTCAGCTCTAAATATGCAAATGATGCTAACTTGTATTTAGAGAAGCTTTTCCTTGCTTATTCGGCACCATAGAACGGACAACGGCCAGACAGACGAGTTCCTCCGCCTTTACCTGCAGCTCGCTGCCTTCCACCTCGAGGTCCTACCTCTGTCGACTGGACGGAGTGGTGCAATTAGCGGTGAGGTACGTTCTGAACCGTAAGAATATCTGGATGGACAAGAGCTCATTCTCGCTCCAAGGTAAATGTGCTACGAGGGCCTGCTCTCATCGAGTCAGAGTCACGCCAGCAGGAAGTATTGCAACGGACATCTGCTATTCAATATCGCCTCCTCGATAGTGGCCTACTTTTCTTCGAAAGGGGCACAAGTGCAGGGATTCTGTAAACCGTAGTACATTCTGCCATCAAATTTATCTACAAATCTACATTATTTACATTGCAATAGCTTTGAACTACAAGTTTTGTTTTCGAAATTGTACAGGAAGCTATCGCGGTTCTGGCTTTGTTTTGCATCGCAGAGGAACATTTGGGGAGGCTCGACTTTGTCGTGTCATACATCACAGATTGATAAAACTGCATTCACCACGCCTCGAGTGTCTTTCGCGAGCTTCTACACGACGAAAAGTGGCACCGCACGTATCGCATCGGTATGGCTCCTCACCCGAATGGATGCGAAAATGACCTGAATTCCAGAGGGTTCTTCCAGTAAGAACACAAAAGAAGATATCACTGAAGCGACTTCATTACTTACGTTTGAGATCAAACTTGCGAACAAAGGACTTGCTGCAACCTTCATTCTCGCATATGTGGGGTCGAGGTATTTCAGAATTCTCGTTCTCAAGATCGTGATCCCAAGTGAGACGACTGCGACGGTCCAATGGCTTGACCTTCCGGCGGCTCGTTTGTTTACGACGCGTACGTTTCGTCTTCTTCTTTGGCACGGTCTCGTTCGCGGGTGGTAAGGTGGGCTGGGTGTATGCCGTCTCGATCTCGGGGGTCTCAGGCAGCGTCACAGTCGTCGACTCAACCGGCGCGATGGGGAGCTCGCTAGTTTGGTATTCCAGCTCTGCGGAGTAGAACTCCGCGTTGGAGGTGGTAAACACGGGGTCGGATAGATAGAGATATGAAAGCATCTGATCATCCCAGAGGAACTCCGAGTCTGGGCCAAACGTCGGGACGTCGTAGATAGGTACTTGCTCGTGGAACTCTTCATCGTCCAGAATGGTGGTGAACTGCTTGAAGACCTCGTATACACTCTTTCCGTCGTCTTCGTAAGCGTATAAAAATGGATCCTCCTGGTCGTAGACTGGATGAAAAATATTAGGGTCGAAGTTGAAGTTCCAGGGTTGGCCGTAGATTGTTGCATCTTCATAACTTGCATATCCCATCTTGACGGTGCCTCCGTCTCAGAGATGAGAGCTTGGGGGCAAGATTTCTAGGAATACGACGCCCTCCCGAAATTTATAAGGGGACATTTGGCTGGTATCCTCACGAAGATCGACGGCGATCTCGCAATGATCTGCATTAGATATAGTAATGGACATACTGGGACAAACCTACTATCCTAGAACTCTGCTCCACACAGGGATAGCCGTAGTTCTGTGAATTTGTACCTGGTTTATCACCAGGAATTCGGATGACACCACGATCTCCATTTTACGGGTAATTATGTCGAAACGAGTTTTTGCGATCCGATTGCCTCGAGTGCCGGCCGAGCCAGTTGAAAACGAGAAGATAACATATGACTCGATGATTATGAGAAATGGAATCAAAGAACATATTTTTCCCTGCTGTGTGCGGAGATTTCTTCGAGGATGGATGCTGGAATCAGTAGTTGGATGGGCGTAAAGGGCAAAGGCGTCGATCTTCGGCAACTTCCGGCTGCGGTGAACCGCTCAGAACTCTGGATTTGACGCGCGCACGCAAGTTCGCCGCTTTCCTTCTGATGATCGTTCTCTGGTGCTCGTTCCTTTTCGCGTTGTGAGTTGTGTTTTCAAGCTTGGAGATGCATTGTCAACTTATATTCATCGAGCTTCGTCTCCTCCGTTGTTGGTGCCGACGTCGAGGGTCGCATCCTATGGAATGACATCTGCAAGGGTGAGTTGCATGACGTGCACATTTGCAGCTTACCTACCTTTCTGACTCTTTACGTGCAGACTACAACGACGTAGGCCACTCGAGGATCGTGTTGGACAATGGGAAGTACCAAGGTGGTCTAAGGCGGGATGGATCCTTTTCAATGTGAGTAGGACGGTCATGATGGTCCCCAGCGCAGCTGCGTTAGCACTTTGGCTGATATCCTGCCGTCCAGTTACGATGTTGACGAAGGCTCATACATCCTCTCTGTCGTATCCCATGACTACGTATTCGATTCGGTGAGTTATTCGAAAGCTTGTGCGTATAAGTTGCCCACAATGAGCGTACTCAGCTACGAATCGACGTCCGCCCGGACTCAAATTCCAAACCACAAGTTCGCCCATACGTTGCCGGGACACCTCATAACCCTCCTTCGACAATTGCCTTGCCATATCCAATCACTTTGACACCACGAATCAAGAATGTCTATTTCCTCGACAGGGAAGCCTTCAACCTCCTAGCAATGTTGCGCAACCCCATGATACTCATGATGGTGGTCACCGGTGGCCTTGTCATGGCAATGCCATACATAATGGTAAGGCTTAATATTCAAAACTCAGAGATATCTACAACTACATGGTATCATTTGTCTAACGATTGGTATTATTTACGTCAGAAAAACATGGATCCCGAACTGGCCTCCGAAGTGCGCGAGAGACAAGCGAAATTCGCCAACATCCAAAGCGCAATGCAATCGGGAGATTTTAGTTCGGGGTGAGCTCCATCCACCTACTCGCAGTAATGACCGTCGTCTGAATGTCCTGAATTCAAAAGGTTTTCCGCGTTGCTCAATGAGGAGCCAGCTCCAAATCAAAGCAGCGCGAAGAAAGATGCGAGCGCTGGCAACACACCCACAAAAGCTAAGAGTGGAACAACGAAGAAGAGAAGATAACGTGTTATTATAGAACGAGACACAGTTGATCTTATAACCGACTCACAAAATATAGAATCTTGCATCTTCGAACTTGAGGCGGCATTGTGCTTCTCTGTTTGCGTGTCCGTTGTGTTTGATGAGTCGAGCTGAGAATCACTGTGTAACGAAATAGTACAAATACAATATAGTACATCAATCATATCGAAAATGTCAATGATAGAATTGAACCGAAATGCCATCTTGCACTTACACGACGAGCTGTAATGAATAACGTGAGCTGCACGAATCGACGACATATAAGAGTACTCAAGCTTACAAGTGCCAAATGTCCTCCAACAACTGGACGTGCCCTGAAGCCCTCTGGACCACCGTTGGTAGTTTCGTACCAGTCTCCCAGCGGCGCAGAGCTCAGCCCGTCTGCAGCATAATTGCGAACGGCGCTGACCAGCATGTCTCGAACCGTGGCATCTGTGACTAGAGCTGCCGTCCAGTTCTCCCAATCTACGAAGAAAAAGAGTGAGTTTGTCTAAATCATATTGACGCATGCTTTCAAGCGTACCGGATTTCGTGTAGGTGTGACTGTGAAGTAGTCAGTTGAAGAGACAGTAGGGTTATTTCACGACTTTTGATGCAACGTACCGAGTATCGAGGGGGACTCCGAACGCATTGAACACGGTTTTGTACCAAGAGGTTTCTGATAGCTTGTTAGACACTGTGTCGGTGAAGCGCAAGGTCAGTCTTACGCAAGTCGAACAGAGACTGGGGGAAGACATTCGTCTTGAGAAGCTTGTCCGCGAACATGTTGTACGACAATCCCCAGCTAATTCAGTCCGTAAGCCAACATGCAATATTTGGTAGCAATTCTGTGTTCACCTCGAATCGTTACCATACTGCGAAAACTAATTAGTAGACATCAAGCAAAGAAATATTGTGCGTACCGATAGCGTCAAATGCTTCCCGGTCGAAGACAGAGCGAAGCCCTGGAATTGCGTGACGTAGGACGCAGCGATGGACTACAGGCCGGAGAATTAGCGGGGCGATGCATAGCGCATAGGTTACTGCTTACGCTGTAGTTGGACTCTCGAGCAGTATCCCCCACCATCCCTGCAATGACAGACATAGCTTTAATTCCGACGATACCTTTGATCGCGAGGTTCGTCTGGTTGGCCAGGCTGCCTGCGAAGTCGTCCGTGCTTATTTGGTTCGCAGGAATGAGCGAGTCAGCGATAAGAAACTGAGTCCATTGATCCAGGAGGTCAAACTGAGCGGATCGTTACCTCAAATTAGACGCGCAAAATCGAAAAAAGTAAACGGAAGTCCGTACATAGTTAGTGATCAAGAAGTTGTCACCGGACGCCTGGGTGTAACTGAGCGTCATAATGAGCATGTTCCCGCTCTCTGATCACATCTTTAGATCGACTACACAGCGGATAATCTCGGAAACGTACCTTCAACCGGCATGGGCTCATCATTGCCTAAATTCAAAGCATATGTATGAAGCCTTCAGTAGTTTGAATGAAACCTTGTTTTTAGCTACGGACCGTCGTTATGTCCCAGCGCCCGAGGATACGAAGCTCCTGCATACGACCTCTCCGATCAGAATAATGAAACGAAGCGAATTAACAAAGATCTGACCTAGATCGTGCACACTCCACTTGTTTGGGTACTGACCTGTGGCTTGATAACGGAACAAACCCTCCAATAAGAAACGGCCCAGTTTCGGGTTAGTGTAAAGGAATGCTGGCCACGATGGCATAATGACATCGACAGTGTTCACATTCTGGATGCATTTTTAGGTGAGCGTGGGCGAGCGTTGATTCACACAGGGTATACGCACCCCATCGCTGGATATTTCTGATCATGCTTGTTAGAAAGCGAAAAAACAAAATGGAAGCATAAAACAGTGGCAAACCTTTCATAAACATTAGGACATCGCTGGTGTTGAAAGAGCCGTCAGCATTTTTCGAAACGGTAATCTCCGTCGCGCCTAAAACTTGGCGGATTGAAAGTTCGACGATCGACGCATAGTCCGAGGATATCTTGGATGCATCAGAGTTCACCTTCGAGTCAAAGCTATTTGCTGAGGTCATTGCATTCTGAAAATCACCCAGGAAGAATGATATCTATTTGACAGTCAACCTTTGCCGATGATCGAAACTAAGTATGCATACGTACAGCGTCGGAGGGAGTGGAAAATTCGGACAAGAAGAATGAGTTCCGCGGTTGCGTCTGATCGTTCGCAATGATGTACTCGACCGCAGGGTCCCTCATATGACCGACGGAGAAGACAACGGGCTGTGAAGAAGTCGATGTCACAGTCCCGAGATCCTGAGCGAAGGCGAACACGGGCCAATCATCTTCGACTGCTCTGAAGTTTGAATCCTGGCTGTTCAGAAGCACTCCATTATCGATGAACTGCGCTCGAACTACGATATCCTGTCCGGTTTGGAACGTCGTTCCAGAAGTCTGTGTATATCACGATTAGAATGATGAAACACAGGGACTGAATAATTCGACTAGCCTTCGCGAGAGAATAGAAAGCCGACCCCTCTGGAAAACAGTGCAAGGTATATGAGTAGTTGGATGAGGAACATCACCGCAAAGCTATCACTTGCGTTGTATATGATCGGAGACTTCTGTGAACAGTTGCTGATTTTCCAACTGGACTTGATGCGTTATGATATCACCGACAGTAGTCGACCAGTTCGCTGTCAGCGAGTTGTCGCCCGTGATCCACTCAGCGCTTATGTCCGTGTAAACTTGAACAGAATGCGACCCTCCGTCATTACTTTGGGCAGTCAGAGAGAGGTAAGCGAACGGCAAAGACTGTCGGACGAGATCGTCGGGCTAATTTGAAGAAGAGATGCAGTTTCTGCCTCAAATGACAAGGAAAACATCGATTGACGTACCTCTACCGGGCTGATGAAAGTAGCCGTCAAATCTACGGGGCCAGCTTTCATTACGAAAATGCTCTGCGTCGAAGTAAACTAGAGTACACGTCGGTGAGCCAATCGTTACAACGAGTAGAAATCCTCATGAACCGACCTTAAGGCTTTGCTGAACAGCCTTCTGCGCAGAGGTATTGGGGACCGACGGTGTACCCAGGAAATTGTATACGACGTTGTCCACCCGAACATAACCTGCCCATCCCAAGGTCTATTTTGTAGAAGGCTGAGTTAGGTCATTCTTCGAGTCCAGGAATACGTCGAAACTCACAGTTCCCGTCCAGAATGAAGGCCAGACGTCGTTCAGAGCAGCTCCTCCACCCTGCGCCAACCATGCAGACAAGTAGGGCGATCGTACGGCGAGGGGGACACTGGGCGGGTTGAAAGGAGTGGCGGTCCAGGAAACAGCCCCAAGAGCAGAGCCAGCGATCGACAGCACAGAAGCAAGAAGGAAAAGATACGGCACAAACATAGCAAACGAAGGGCAAAAGCACGCTCGCCCGCTACCAGAGCTGGTTGGAGGAGAAGAAATGGGTCTGTCTGCCTTGGAGAAAAGGATCCGTAACCGTTGCGATGCATATATATCAGCGAATTCCCCAGGCGCTCCCTCTCGCTTGTGTCTGGTCTGCTGGCGGTCGTGATTAATCAAGCGCCGTCCGAGCCATTCGCTCTCTGCACTGATGAATTATTTCTTCAGGAATCAGATCTTCTGCGATCATGTGTACAGTGGTGGCGTGTAAAAGGTCAAAGTGACGAAATAGTTGACGAGAGAAGAGAGCAAGCGGCACGGTGCTGCTCACGACCGGTAATGCGCGAATCGATTGAAGGCAGAAGTATGTCTTCTTTGTGTTTTTAGTCTCGGAGACTTCGAAGCGTATATTACTTCGGCGCGTCTTTATAAAAATCAGTATGAGGAGCACATGCTAGCCACTCACGAGATGTAGTAAAAGTGCCAGCAAGGAAGCAGCGATAAATTCGTACACAAATCATATAGAACAGGTGATACAGAGCGTCAAGCCCATAACTAAGCAAAATGTCCGATGCAGAGCAATGATACAAAGAAAACGAAAGCAAGTAGGAATACAGATTAAACGTGATAACGTTTCTAAGCTTGGACATTCGATCTATAGACCTAAATCAGCAAGCTGTAATCATGACGGAGGGTAGAAGTACGCACCCAAATTGACCTATGACATTCCCCTGTGCTTCGTACTCGCAGACATAATACTTGGAGCTCTGTGAAATCGGTGAGAAAATGACTGGCATTCACCGCGGGCAAAAACGTACCCCGAAGCTGGATGAGAATAATGTTCCAGGAGCGCACGTAGCCACAGCACATCCCATTTGTGATGTGCCTTTCCAGACGACTTGAGTAAAGTGAGATGCGACCGGATTATTCGGGTTGTAGGAAGCTGTAAGGGTGTCAGATGTGATCACAAAGAAAGAGGGAGAATAACGCACATTCTTCTGAAGCCCATCCGTTGAAAGCGTCCGTAACACCATAGCTGCTTCCGGTTCCGGAGGCCAAATTTTCTGTATTCACCGATCAGGGATTGAGTCGCGGGTTTGCGAAATTGTGAACGTACCACCAAATGGACCCAGAGATCCGCCAGAATGCTCGAACACACAACCATTAGCCCACTGTTGCGCCTTTGACGCAAGAGTACTGCTCCATGTTAGCGCTGAAGCACCATGAGATGCACGTAGATTATTGTGCAGCTGTAACATTTCCGTGACATCCGAATTTCCGCTTGGTTGGGTGGTACTCTGCGATGTTGGGCTCTGTTGCGCCTGGGATGCCGTCTGCGATGGACTTTGAGATGCAAGTTGCGCGAACGTAGTTACGGGAGCCTTAGTTTGACTGGATGTTGCCCGGGGAGACGAGGTTGACGAGGGTGGTACTATGGTGGGCGATGATGAGGACTTCGACGAGGACGAAGAGTGGGCGCTTGATGAAGTTGAAGACGGCGGTGTGATTGACGGCGTTGAGCTCGTGGTCACCGTGCTGAATGAAGTCGTGACAACCAAAGTAGAAGAGCTGGTGGGGGTCGAGGCTGATGAAGACGTCGAGGTTACGATCACGATTGTCGTGTTCGAGTTTTCATTACCACTACCCAGGGCACCATTACCACTTCTAAATATTTTGTCAGTACGACAGCACCACGTAGAGAAGCTTTTAAAACACACCCAGAGTTTTCACTACCACAGGCGGTCGAAAGCGCGTCACTTGGTGAACTGCCTTTCGACATGACCGCGCCCCATGGGTCGCTGCCCATAACATTGCCAGGCCATCCCCATTTCTGAGCACATAGCGACATGCATGACGACTTGTTCCTGTTCCTCCGAGCGCACGAAGGGCCAGCCGAAGCACCTGGTAAAGCAAGAAGATAGAGCGCAAACCCGAGTGCGAAGAATGCCTTGTTGAACATGGCGGGCGGGCAGGAAACACTGTTTGCGGATTGCGAAAAATGCACGAACAACGAAGGACAATTTGAAAGGAGTGAACAGCAAACGTAAAGACAGACCAGCTAGTAAGGAAAGAGAAAGCGAAATGCAAAGCAAAACTAAACGGCGAAGATGAACAAAGTGGACGAAGGAAAAGACTGCAACCTGCCTAAATACGCAAAAGATCGACACGCGGCTACAGTCGCCACGGTGACTGCTGCGTCCCTCCTCCCCTTCTCTCCTCCCAACCACCATCATCTGAGCTGACAGGATCAACTACACAGATCGGCGTAGACTGCCCATACGGCCTCAAGCCCTCGCAAGCCCGAAATAACGAACTCATCGATCCGGCCAACTTGAAAACGAGCTCACATCCGTCATTGCAACGGCGCGTCTGCAAACTTGCAAAATGGCCGCCGCAAACCTGTACGACCTGCCTTACTTCATTATGCTATCCCAATCGACTATGCCATTGGCCGGAGAAAATCCATCTACATCTAGTCTCGTTCACCCGGTTATTCAATATCATTTTGCGGACGATAACCCTCACGACATTTTGCCGAGATACGATGGGGAGTCCGTAATTATCTTGGACTACGAGCGGGGAAGAGTTCCTCCTTTAGTGGAAAGCGCGAGCAAAAATATTGCTGTCACGGGTATCAAGGTCACCGACGCTCCTCCAAGCAGTGTACCTTCCGACGGGGAAACGAGACGAAATGACAATATGTTCATCATTGAGACGATCAGTGACGATGTCAATAAAGCGTATGTTAATCCAAAGCTCAATTTCGGCTGGCTATACTAATGATGTGCATAGGCATGTCTCCGACGCAGCGTCAAGCAGCCTGAATGATCCAAGACATATACTTGCTCAATTTCGTGAAAGGTTAGTATTTTATGGGTAATTTGTTATTAAATTCTTACAACGCTATGCTGTGATGGTTTGCAGAAATGCCGTTCTCAAACAAGTACTTGATCACCCGTCTCTCAGAGAACCAGAAGAAAGACTTCGAAATGGAGATGCAAGCGCACATTAGATTCGACAGCGAGTCTTTCATTCCGATCGCGCTCGCTCCTACATCAACTCTATAAACCGTCGCTCAATTTTACGAAGACTACGGACTACTATCATTTGTATTCGCAGCGCTGGATGCTATCATCAAGGGGGAAAACACAAGCAACTGGTAATTACGCGATTCAACAGCACCTCGAGAGGACAGTATACAACAAGATAGTGCAGGGTGTTTCCGTGATTTGATCCCGTCGATGATATACAAAAACAAGAACATCGATGTCAGCAACACGATACTTTGGAGCTTGCAGAATGCTAATTGGGCGCCAATCTATCCGCAACGTCCACCTGCCTCTCCTTTACATTCACTTCGGGACCGTTACTGGAGACGCCAGATTCCATGAAGTGCACGATTACTTGATGGCCCGCCTGTCTCCCTCCTGATATCAACGTCAGGAGGCCTGCGGTCCCTTCAAACGTTAGGTGGACCCCATTAACTTTCGACCTTGGCGCAAACACACATACCCTGGTCTTCAAGCGCCAGCGCCTACTCGTGCATATAATCAGTGCATGAAGCCTCGCGAGAAGGGGCTGCTTGAAGCCGTCCGACAACAGCCCCGTTCAACATCGAGGTCACTTCGTCTGCCCATGATGGCACAGAGGACGTTCTTGTTCTTATTCGTTTTCGCCTTCAGCTGGATCAGCTGCGTCTCAGCGAGCTACTCGACCGTAACTGCCCCGACTCCACCCGCCCCGACCGTCATCGTGACCCCTCCCGCCCCCGCTCCTGTTACAGTGACCGCCGATTCGCCTCCTCCCGTCACAGTGACTGCCCTAGACCCAGATCCATCCACGACAACAGTGATCCCTCCCGTGATCACCCTCACCGTCCAAGTGCCTATCAACACCATCACCAGCACGCAGGCAAGCGTTACTGTGACGAGCTCCGTATCTGCGTTCGTCCAGAGCTTCCCTCCTCCCTCCGAAGTGTCGTCCTCTGAGGTCACCAACAATACCGTCCGCGCAAATGACCCGCGGATCACCTTCATGGGAAACTGGACAGATTCGCAGTCTTGCGACGATATATCTAAGAGGACGACGTCTTCTGGCTCATCGATGACTTTCCAGTTCATAGGTGCGTTTTTGTAGGGCATCGCGTTCATTGCCATCTCACTTACAATTCTTGTTCCAGGCGTAGGCATCTATGTAACATCAATCGTCGGCCAAGACGCAGGAACCTTCATAGCGTCCTTGGACGGAAACTCTGCAAACGTCGACGGATTCTCCCAATCTGCAGACAACTGCACTGTCAACTGGTCTTCTTTCGACCTCGACAACATTCTTCATACACTCCAGATCACATACGAAGGCGCGTCGACCCAAGGCGGAGGGAGCTCGACTGCAGGGTACGAGTTTGCCCACATAGTGTACGTTTCCCCCTATACTTCGCGGATGCTCGAGTTCTGCGTTGACGTCGTAACATAACAGATATTCTAACTCCACATCTGGAGGGACTGGTTCCACGGGAAGCAACAGTGCAACAACGGTGTCTTTCTCCCCTCGAGGTTTCTTACCTCTTTATTTGTTGGCGGCGTCAATTATCATCGTGCTCTGAGGTGTTCTAAGTTGTCAAGTGCCTCAGAATCTTTGTTCTTCGAAGCTAGTACGAGCTGTATGCCATATCATAATGCATGGGTGATGCAGGAGTTCGAAATGAGTTATGTTTAGAGGAAGACAGCGTTGCAGTCATGGTGCTTTTCTGTGATGGTAATTGCCCTCCTGACGCCAGATACCTCAAGACTATTTCATTAACCCATCCCAACTCGCGAAAAGGAGTTATACAATATCGATATACCCATCCTACAGTACCCCGATAAATCGACCACAATTTCTAAAGAATATTCACTTCACACTGACACTCAGTTCCTCTAAAGCTTTGACAATAATCACACAAATCGTAGAGACGAGTGCACCCAATGATTCGATAAAAAGTGATGCGACGACGATACAAATGCTATATTACACGATGATGATGCGGAGCAGATATCCCAGTTACTGACCACCACGAAGACGAAGGACAAGGTGGAGCGTCGATTCCTTCTGAATATTATAGTCAGAAAGGCTTCGTCCATCCTCGAGCTGCTTGCCAGCGAAGATGAGACGCTGCTGGTCGGGAGGAATTCCTTCCTTGTCCTGGATCTTTGACTTCACGTTGTCAATCGTGTCCGACGACTCGACCTCCAAAGTGATCGTCTTCCCTGTCAACGTCTTGACAAAGATCTGCATACCACCACGCAAACGGAGGACAAGGTGAAGAGTAGACTCCTTCTGGATGTTGTAGTCTGAGAGACTGCGACCGTCCTCCAATTGCTTGCCGGCGAAGATCAAGCGCTGCTGATCAGGTGGGATACTGATACAAAGTTAAGACATGGGAATACTCGAAGGAGATGGACCTGGACCACTCACCCCTCCTTATCCTGGATCTTCGATTTCACGTTGTCGATCGTATCCGAAGACTCGACCTCCAGCGTGATCGTCTTACCAGTGAGAGTCTTGACGAAGATCTGCATACCACCACGAAGACGGAGCACGAGATGAAGAGTGGACTCCTTCTGGATGTTGTAATCTGACAGACTGCGACCATCTTCAAGCTGCTTGCCGGCAAAAATCAAGCGTTGTTGGTCAGGGGGGATACTGAAAGAGAAAGATGAGACGATGGACCACGACACTCTAGTAACCATACTTACCCCTCCTTATCCTGAATCTTCGACTTCACATTGTCGATCGTATCTGACGATTCGACCTCCAAAGTGATAGTCTTGCCAGTGAGAGTCTTGACGAAAATCTGCATGCCACCACGCAGACGGAGGACGAGATGGAGAGTGGATTCCTTCTGGATATTGTAGTCGGAGAGACTGCGGCCATCCTCAAGCTGCTTTCCGGCGAAGATCAGGCGCTGCTGGTCGGGTGGGATGCTATTGATAGAACATATCAGATGCGGCTCCTTGGGGGGCATATATGCGCGCTACTCACCCTTCCTTGTCCTGAATCTTCGACTTGACGTTGTCGATAGTGTCGGACGATTCAACCTCAAGTGTGATAGTCTTGCCAGTGAGCGTTTTCACGAAGATCTGCATACCACCGCGCAGACGGAGGACAAGGTGGAGCGTCGACTCCTTCTGGATGTTGTAGTCGGACAAGCTGCGACCATCCTCAAGCTGTTTACCAGCGAAGATGAGACGCTGCTGGTCGGGAGGGATGCTGTAAGAGGCCCATCGTTAGCGATCTCTTTGAACGGTCGCGAAGTGGCCGACATACCCCTCCTTGTCCTGGATCTTGCTCTTCACATTGTCAATCGTGTCAGAGGACTCCACCTCGAGGGTGATAGTCTTTCCTGTGAGCGTCTTGACAAAGATCTGCATGTTGTAGAGAGTCGCTGTTGTGGTGGTGGTTGTGGTGTAAGTGGAAGATAAGAGCGATGGCCTCCTGAGTGACGAGGTTATATAAGTCGCGACATCGGAGTTTGAAATGCGGCCGCAGCCCTTGCCGACCAGCCTGACTCATCGGAATACAAGTCACGGCGATGTTTCTGGCAAGTTCGCTCTGCACAGGCCTTCACTGCTTCCCATGTCCAAAAGTACGGAAGATCAGATACCAGAAAAACCTGTGAGTCGATGCCATGAGTCGCCTGCGGAACTCAGATGGAATAATAATTTAAACATCTCATTCGACCAGGGGCCTTTCCAGCCAGTGCCTTCCTGACTTCGAAACCTTCTTTGCCTTCTGGAAGGGAGCAGAGGTCTGTCCAGGGCCTGAGGGAAATTAAAATTATGGATGGAATATCGTCGTAATTCCCCCGTATGGCTACGAATCTCCAGCAACTCGCGGACGAAGCATGCAAAGCAAGATTCTCCAATGAAAATGAATTACGAGCGCCGAGTATGTTTCGCGGAAATCACAAAGGCTTGCATGGACAAGTCACGCTCATAGGTCGAAATTTCTCAACGTCGAACTTACCGGCGCCCTATGAATCTTGAATGTGCCAGTCGGGAACTCACATGTATGTTTTCGTATCCTTTTCTTCCGTGACTTACGGCGCAGCGTCGGCGCTACCAGAAACACTTGGGAGAATACCTGGGGTATTTTCAAACACATCGATCATCCCAACTTTCGTCTTTGCCTCGACACGTCTCGAATATCAGGTAACGCCGATAGCAAGGTTCACCATTATTTTTCTCAAGAGGAGAACGCGAAAGACAAGGAGACTCGCGACTACTGATAATAGGTGAGGCATCTACGTGATGTCCGAATCAGTCTCCGACCAAGACGCAGGAACATTAATATTGTGTCCTTAGATTGGAAATCTAGTATGGGACTTCTCAACCCGCCGACAACTGCCCCGTCAACTGGTCAACCAGTCCTCCTTCGGTCTCTACAATATAAGAAGGATCCTCGGTAATCTCCAGATCACGTACCAGGGTGCATCGACCGAAGCTTTAGATACCTTGACCAAGCGCCCGGCGGGGTAGGAGTTCGCCCATATGGTGTACGTCTTTTTGTACCAACCATATGGTGGATTCAGTACGGACGTTTGCGAGATAACTGTCAATATTTCGCCTCTACGTCACGAGGTCCCGGTGCTGCAGGAAATAATAAAGCGCAGCGTCTGTTTTCTTCTCCTCTTGAGCTCTCTTGCCTCTGTATTTGTTAGCGGAGCCTTTTCTGTCGTCGCGTTCGAAGATGGCTTGATAAGTGTCCCCCGTCGACTCGTGCCTCAAGTCTTCGCTCTAGAAACTGTACATGTCATGTCACTCCGACTGTAATCAATCTGTAAGCAATCATACTATTTTCACAATGCGTGGGCGACGAAGGGTTTCACACTCGGCACACGACAGGTTTCCGGACATGGTGTGCTTCCAGGGTATTAGACATCACAAGGCCTCGGACACTGAGACCAGCTGATCACAAGTTTCTCGTGAAGAATCCGTTTCGAAACTACTCATTCATCTTAAAAGTCAGTTCGTGAAACGAGTCGATTAACGAATACACAGCGCGGCAAGAGATCACAGGTGGATGTCAAATGATATACCACACAATGTATCAAACAGACATCCCAATCACAGACCACCACGAAGGCGGAGGACAAGGTGTAGAGTCGACTCCTTCTGAATGTTATAGTCGGAAAGTTGGCGACCATCCTCGAGTTGCTTTCCGGCGAAGATGAGGCGCTGTTGGTCGGGTGGGATACTATAGGTAAAACAAATTAGATCTAAATCTTTGAAGGTATATATATATGCGTGTTGCTCACCCTTCCTTATCCTGGATCTTTGCCTTGACTTTATCAATAGTGTCATCGGACTCGACCTCGAGCGTGATTGTCTTGCCGGTGAGCGTCTTCACGAATATCTGCATTCCACCACGCAGACGAAGAACGAGATGAAGGGTGGACTCTTTCTGAATATTATAGTCGGAAAGTTGGCGTCCATCCTCGAGTTGCTTTCCGGCGAAGATGAGGCGTTGTTGGTCAGGTGGTATACTGTAAGTTAAACATATCAGATGTGACTCCTTGAAGGCATATATATGCGCGCTGCTCACCCTTCCTTGTCCTGAATCTTCTGCTTGACATTATCAATAGTGTCAGTCGACTCCACCTCAAGAGTGATAGTCTTGCCGGTGAGCGTCTTCACGAAAATCTGCATACCACCACGCAAACGGAGGACAAGGTGGAGCGTCGACTCCTTCTGGATGTTATAATCCGAAAGGCTGCGACCATCCTCAAGCTGTTTACCAGCGAAGATAAGACGCTGCTGGTCGGGAGGGATACTGCGAAAAACTCGTCGTTAGTGATAATTTTGAACGATCGCGAAGTGGCCGACGTACCCTTCCTTGTCCTTAATCTTTTCCTTGACATTGTCGATGGTATCTGATGATTCAACCTCCAGTGTAATAGTCTTGCCGGTGAGCGTCTTCACGAAAATCTGCATTCCACCACGCAAACGGAGGACAAGGTGCAGAGTCGACTCTTTCTGAATGTTATAGTCGGAAAGCTGGCGACCATCCTCGAGCTGCTTTCCAGCAAAGATGAGACGTTGCTGGTCGGGAGGGATGCTGTGAGAGGCGTTAGTGATTACTTTGAGCGGTCGCGAATTGGCCGACATACCCTTCCTTATCCTGAATCTTTTCCTTCACATTGTTTATAGTGTCGGAGGACTCCACCTCGAGGGTGATGGTCTTTCCTGTGAGCGTCTTGACGAAGATCTGCATGTTGTAAAGAGTCGCTGTAGTGGTGGTGGTGGTGGTGGCGTAAGAGGAAGATATGTAGGAGCGATGGCTTGAATGTCGAGCATATATAGGTCGCGCCGACGAGTTTGCAGCCGCAACCATCGAAACCCAACCTGACTCATCGGAGAGATGTTTCTGGCAACTTTGCAACTTGGCAGAGATTGCTCTGCGTGGACCTTGCAAAAGAACGTCAGCGGGTTGCGTTTGAGATCAATCAGCAGCAACGGAACATGCTAACAGGGGAATTGCGAATACGCCTTCCCCTTTTTATCCGTAAAGCTGTTTACGAGCCCAACCGCCTGCGGAATACCTCATCAGCGGTACTTGACGGCGGCCAGCGGTAACGCTGAAATTTTCGGGTAATAAAGGGACGCACCGCATTACTTTGTGGAGGTCGGCATTGATGGGGTTCAATTCAAGTTGTCGCAGCCTTGTCCCAGCAGATGTCGCGACGTCCCAGGGCAGCTGAACGGCTCTGATAAACCCCAAATGAAACTATCGCAAACTTGTCGCGAGATGTCGCAGCTCTGGGTCTGAGGGTCTGTCGCAGCAAAATCTGTTGTCAGTATTACACGAGTACTAGTGTGAGCCTGCCTACACGACAACTTTCGCGTCGGGGGCCGCAACAAGCCCGACAACACATCTGCATCGCCACACCTTTCGCCACGCGGGCCACGCGCGTCAAGACGCGTCGACTGCGGGCGCAAATCGAGGACTTCTGCAACGGAAAAGCTAATACAGCTTCGCATTCTATTTATTGCATGACACAAAATATATGTTACTAAATACTACTTTCCATGGAGAGAATTCAATGAATCCATCCTGAAGAAAATGTAGGTGTGATTCTGTACTCATTCAGAGGAAACAATCCACAAACTTTCTAATCCCAAAGGTGGCAATAAGACCCTAAAAAGAACTACTGTCTGGAAGACACATTACTATAATATGCATCTTATCAGGGTCTTATTTTTTGAAAGACACCAAATTGTTTCATGTAATTCAATTGGAAAGTCTTATAAAATGGAAATGTCTTGTACGTGTACTTTAGAGGATAATCATATTTTTGCAAAGTTTGCAGCCAATTTCAAAAAGGCTAACTTGTACAAACATCACATCATTTTCAACCTGTGCAGTTTTTTGGTCTGGAAATTTAAGTATACAAGACTGTCGGGTCGGCTGCGCCGCATGTTGTGCTCAAAAGTCAGTAATTTGAGCACGTAGTCCTTACCTCTAGTACCCCACACCGTTCCAACCAAACGAAATGGCGAACAATCTCGAGAACGTCGCGGAGGACAAACTGCACGAACGACACGCAGGACACAACCGGGAACAACCGGACCGAAACGGAAAACGAAAACGGAAGGAGGCGTACGTGGGAAAGTCCTTGGAATCTTTATGTTGTTAGATTGTCATCTCTCCATGACTAGAGTGTTTTAGGGCATGAACTTGAACTCGAGGGAAAGTGCTCAATTGTATGAGTTTGTGCTTGCAAATTCTGCTGAAATTCATTGAGAATTGACTCAAATAGAGCAAGTGTAAGGGGAACTCCCCCTATTATTCCTTTATCATTAATTCCTACATACTTCTCCTTATTCTGCTATCCTCTACCTGCCCCTTTCTCCCCCTTCCCATGATCCTAGTTATGTCCTATGTCGTATGCCTTCGTACTGTAGCCCATGTAGCCTGGTTGTGGCCAGTGTCACATGACCTGCTTAGTCAGGTTGTGTCCATGAAGCCGCCGCCGGTGCATGGGGATCCTTACCTCTGTTCTCTTTGGATCCCCATCGCACCTCAGGCAAGTGTTGTACTTAGATAGTATTGCTAATGCTTACCTT